>PVIC010005724.1:0-32426 GCA_004025085.1 Thryonomys swinderianus
CTCGCCAGCATTTATTGTTGGTTGATTTTGCAATAGCAGCCATTCTTTGTGGAGTGAGATGAAATCTCAGTGTTGTTTTCATCTGCATCTCTCATATGACCAGTGATGTTGAACATTTCTTCATATGCTTCTTGGCTGCTTTGAACTTAAACAAATCAGTCTCTCCAAGTTTAAAGACCCAATTCAAAAATAGGCATCTTGCTATGGGGGCTGGAGCTGGCCTGGAACTCTGAGATAGAACACTGGTACCCTTTTGCTGAACTTAAATGATTCCAGAAAGTTCATTATCGGGTACAGACATCTTATACCTGTAGTCCCAGCACTCTGGAGGCTGAGGCAGGAAGATCTCAAGTTGGAGGCTAGGCTGGCCTCCATAGTTAATCCAAAGAGGATTTCCACAACTGTTTGAGAAACTGGCAGGGATGATGGGTACCCCTCCAACTTTTCCTTGTGCCGGACATTTTCCTTTGCTCCATATCCACTGCTGGTTAAATACATACACAGACTGGTGTTTTCACCATGTCCCTTAGGTCATCTTGTTTCCCTGCATCTGTTCAATCAGGCGATGTGTTTCTGCTTCTCTCCGTGCACCTCAGCCTCTACAAAGATGTCCTTGGCTGATACACTGATCTGCCTCCCTAGTGCAGCTCTGCGGACGACAACTGGCACCTAAACATGAGGCTCTTGCGTAATTGTTCACCTCACCTCTCAGGCGCAACCCCAAGATGGTATCCTGGTTTTGGATTTTTTGATATAGGTTCTCACTGTAACCCAGGCTGGCCTTGAACTCATGGCAGTCTCCCTGCCTCAGTCTCCAAAGTGCTGGGATTACAGGTGAGCACCACCATGTCTGGTAACAAGTAATAAATTTACCCCATTTTTACCTGGATCTGAGGGATACATTCAAGACACTGTTCAGAAATCAGGGTTATGAACTGATATTCTAGAGAAACAGGTCATTACTGACTCTGTTTGGACCTCTCTGTGTTTTCAGAGAATCATGTGGAGCACTGAGACCCCCTCCCCAAGCTCCTCCATTTACTCTGCATGCCTGGTCCAGCACAAGGGAAGGGGCCTTCTTTTGTTGCTAAGAAACCTGAGTCTCGCATGTCCTCCTTAGAGAAATGTTCCCCTTGCTTGGTCTCATTTCCTCCATTCATAGTGACTCTGGGATCTTCTTGCCCTGGGGTTCTAGGACTTATTTTCACCTGAGATGGCTGTGGTGTTGACGTTTGACCTCACTCAGAAATATAACTGATAAGCAGCCCCGATAACTCTGTAGCCTCCGCTCCTTTTTGTCAAACCCAATGCTGGTGTTCCCAAGACAGCCTCGTGTGTGGACGAATTGTCCTGTAAGTCCTCAATGAGCCTGCACACTGGTGCTATGATGATAATGGGCTATATCTGGTCAGCCTGGATTCCTGCTGTGCCCCAGACCCACAGTGGCCAGTAGTTAATTTATTGAGTGAGAACAGCTGGCAGCAGAAGCCAGGGCTGTGCTGGTGAAAGGCGGAAGTGACTGATTCCATTGTAGGAGGTGGGTATCACAGCTTACAGCTGCCACAGGCTCCTGCACTCTGTCATCATGCTACAGGAAGCAGATGACGCCACAGCTCTCAGCCTGGTGACAGCTCAAGTGTTCAGATAAAGTTGTCAGAGAGTGAAAAGGCCAATTCAGGAAGGTGGAGAATCTGTCCTTGGAGGTGTGCAAGGGCAAGAGGATGTCGTTGAGGAGTCACGCAGTCCCTGAAGGAGCCCTGTCTGTGCTGCTCTTCACAATGGCATTATGACTTCTCAGCAGCCCTCCTCAGAGACCCAAGCCCAAGGCTGACTCTCTGGGCACTGGGGCCTAGTGGAACAGAGAAGTTCAGAGGCAGGAGCCAGGTTCCACTGGGGAGATGACAGGAAGGGAACCAAGGATCATAGTACCAAGAAATTCCTGTTGTAGCCGAAAGTATACATGCAGGGTGCTGGGCTGGCTCTGACAATGGCCCCAAGAGGATTCTGCCAAGTCCCAGAAGACCCCAGAGTGCTTGGGTAAGAGGCCAAATCAGAAAGGCAGGCAGGCCATGGGCTGCTTTTTCCCATCAAAAACTAGAATACTTTGTTGAGTCCTACAGGAAAAGGTGGTCACTGTGACTTTTGTCACCAGCTTGTCTGATGTCACGTGGGTGTTCAGCACTGCTCTCTGGTCACTCTGGTGTTGCTCTTTATATGTATCTGAGGAGAAGCTTCCCATGTTCCCTTCACCACTGCAGAACTTCTCTTCATGGAACTGCAGTGGTGGAGGCAGCAGCAGACACCACAGGCTAAGGGAGGTGCCAACCGCACCACCTCTCTAAGACTCGAAGTGGTGTTCAGGTGTTTGGCGGGGCCAAGACCAGCCCAGAAAGCTCTTTTCTGTGACCTCCACCCAAAGGCCTCACCCCCTCGGTGTCTGGCACCCTTCTGCTCTGTTTCTACCTGACTGTGAATCCCAAGAGGGGGTGACTGCGTGGGGTGATAGCAGGGACCTGGAAGGCTTCCCAGACTGTGGGTGTCAGGTGTTCGTGGCCTCCTTCTTTTGTTTGAAGAGAATTCCTGGAACAGTACCTGCTTTCTGATACCAGTGCGTAAACACTTCCCATGTCAAGTGGTGTCCTATGGGGTCACATCAGTGGCCCACACACACAGCTTGCTCCTCTGGATGGGAGCTGGGAGCAACAAGGGGCCCTTCATGGGTCATGGGGCTCTAGGGGAGCCTGGAATTATTCTAAGAGCAGGGGATATTATTAGACAACTTTCTGTAGACATGGGCCATGACCTGATGTTCACTCTTAAAAGATGACAGCAGCGGGCCAGAGATTTAGGTCAGTGGTTCCGGCGCCTGCCTCGCAAGCGCAAGGTCCTGAGTTGGATCCTCGGTAACCACATACAATACTGGGCGTGGTGACTCACACCCACCAGCAATCAATACCACATACCACAGTGCTAGGCATGGTGGTTCACGCCTGTAATCCCTGCACTCGGGAGGCAGAGACAGGAGGATTGCTGAGTTCAAGGCTTGCCTGGGCTACATAGTGAGCTCAGGGCCAGCCTGAACTACAAAGTGAGACCCTCTCTCAAAAAAAAAAAAAAAAAAAGGTGACAGCAGCATGGCTGATAGAAGAGAGAAGCGAGAAGACAAGAAGGCCCATTGGATGCCGTGTGACCCCGGGGCCTCACACTCATGCACCATGCTCCAACTCAGGGACACGAGGCCCCAGAAGCAGGGCTGGGGAGGCAATGGCCCAACAAACAAGCAAACAGGAGTGATAGAGCCCCACTGCGTGAGTTCAGCGACGAGCACAAAATGAGTCTCAGTGGTGAGGAGGAGTTCGGAAGGTAAGGGTAACATCTGGGGTGGTAGGGCCAGCCTGCCTGGGGAGGTGACCTTGATGTGTGGAGTCAAATAGCAGGTACATAGACTTCTGTGTGGTGAGGGCCATCACTAGGCCTGGGGGCCTGCCCAAGCAGTTCTAGCTGCCCATGTGGAGGAACCTGGGCTCCTGGCTGAGCAATGAAAAACTGTGCCACAGCCTGGAGCACCCACTGCTAAGGTACAGGCACAGAAGCTGAAAGCATTGCCCGCCAGCAGCTCCTGCAGGTATGGTTTATTGGAGTGACCTCACCCACACATGGACATGTTCTCTGCACAGCACATGCAGTCTCCTTGGGGCAGATGCCACCTGCCCTGCAGTGCCCGAGCCAGCTCCTCTTGCCCTAAGTGGCATTTTCAGGGCCAAGAAAGGCCATGGGCAGCTTGGTGGAGTGGAGCATAAGGCCACTGGCCATCATGGGGCAGCACTTGAGGGCTTCTTGGGCAGTGTCCTCTCCAGTGTCTAGGAGGATGAGGCCCGGTGTGGCAGGGGGAACCCACACCCAAGCTAGTCAGATCTACTCTGTCTGGTGAGAGGCAAGGACTTCCTTGTCCAATCTTCTGTGGCTGTCCTTCATCGGCAGCACTCGTGCCCCCTCAGGCCAAGGAGCGGACAGTGCAGCTGTTTCCCATTGCCTGCCTGACCCGCCTGAGCTGCCCAGGGTGCCGGCCCATTTGCCCACACTCCCCAGGGACAGGGGACACAAGGACAGGGCCTCTGTCCACATCACAGCACAAGCTGCCTTGTTTCTTAAGAAAAACAGTAAATAAGTAAAATAGTTGAGCACTGTGTTGGAAAACTAACCCCAAACATCTGGGTTTCCGTGCTCTGGGAGCTTATTTTCATTCCTTTGGTTCTGATAAATATTCACAGAGTAATTGAGTTAGTATTTTTTTTAAGAGAGAAAAACCACCGATGTTATGTAAAGCAATGGTGAAAATGAGGGCAGGGACAAATGGAGAACTGTGGGTGGCACAAGATTGCTATCACTAAGCAGCCCACCAAAGTTGGAGTTAGGGTATGCTTCAGAGCTGTCCCTTGCTGCATTTACTGAGCATGCATGGTGTGCCAGCCCTACTGACTGCCACAGAATTGAAGTCACCAAGGTCTTGCTGTTAACAGCAGACATAGAGAGAGGCTTTGGGACAAGAGAGCAAGAGGAGGGGCCGGAGGGTTAGCTCAGTGGTTCTGGAGCCTGCCTCGCAAACGCAAGGACCTGAGTTCGATCCCTGGTTACCACATATAATGCTGGGTGTGGTGGCTCACGCCTGTAGTCCCGGCACTTGGGAGGCAGGGACAGGAGGATTGCTGAGTTCGCGGCGGCTTGCCTGGGCACCATAGTGAGCTCAGGGCCAGCCTGAACTACAAAGCAAGACCCTGTCTCCAAAAATCAAAAAAAAAAAAAAAAAAAAAATGGAGAGAGCAAGAGGAGCCTCTGGGCACTGGCCTTACTCACGACAGGCATCTCACAGGATTCTCCATCTCTGCAGAAGGGGGCATTGAGAGCACATCCGCTTGTCCTCAGAGCCCTCTGCTGCTTGGAACAGCACAGCTGGTGCCAGCTGTGCAGGTTCAGGGAGAGCAGACTCACCCCAAGATCAGACAGCAGGGTGCTATCCATGTGTACAGAGGGTAGTGGGGCACCCAGCCTTCCAGGGATGCCTTCAGACTCAGCCACCAGCCTGGGCTCCACACTGAGAGCTCAACACCCCATTAAGTCACAGGCTGCAGACAGGGGCCTCACCAGGGCTTAGCTGACTGGCTGTCCTGCCCTGGGCTTGTCCCCTCCAGAATTGCAAGCTCAGCAAATGTTTCTCCTTTATAAAGTATCCAGTGCTTTGTGTGTTTGTTGAGATTGAACCCTCACACATGGTAGACATGAGCTTTACTAGGCTACATCTCCAGCCTTTCTTTTTTTCTTTAAATTTTGGGACAGGACTCATTAAGTTGCCCAGGCTAACCTCAAACTTTATTTTTGGTACTGGGGGTCCAACTCAAGACCTTGCGCTTATGAGGCAGGTGTGGTACCACTGAGCTAAATCCCTGGACCAGCCTCCCAAGTAGGAAGATTTACATGAATGTTCCTTTACACCTGGCTAGGTATTTTGCTTTACCAGTAGCAACATATGACACACTCCCTTTCTTCTGAAGTTCCTTAAGGCTCCTTTGGCTAAAGACACAAAAGCACTGGGCTCTTTTGCATCCATGGAGCCCATGGGCTCCAGAATCATGGAAGCAAGTGGATCAGGGCTTCACTGTCACTTCCTGTGTGACCTGGGTCCACACCTCTGAGCATCACCTGTAGTTTGGGTGACATAGCACCTTCCCAGGTGGGTTGGTGGCCCTGAAGCTGTGAGGCCAGCTATGCCACAGGATGGACACAGGAAAGTCACTCGGCTATCACCTTGTACTTACCTGTCCTGAAATTGATGCCTATGAAAATCTACAATGACCCATTTGCAACTGGACTGCAGATGGCCCAGGCCTTTTCTGAAATGAGGTTTTGGGTCCCCTGCTAGGAAAGGACTGTGACCAACAGAGGCACACTCTGAGGGCAGGAGGGACAGGAAGTGGGTGGTAGATGGAGGCAGAGGCAAAGCCCAGTGCATCATGTAGGTAGTCCTAGCAGTGAGAACGGTGATGACCATGAGTGTATCATGCTTCACTGATGGGCAGGAGATTGTGTTCTTGAGGCACAGCCATCAGGTAACTTCACAGGGTGCATTTGCACAAAGCTGGATGGCCCAGCTTGTGCACACAACTGAGTGAAGATGCCATTGTTCCCAGGGCAGGAGAGACAGACAGTAGGAGATGAAAGCAGCCACAGGAGAAAGAAAGGATATGACCAAGAGATGCAATGGACCCAGATGTCTGAGGCTACCACTATAACACACAGCACTGTCTTAATAAGCACAGGGAGTGCATGCCGAAGAATAAATGTGGTTACAGTGCTGGGATTGCAACCACAGGCTCCTCTCACAGATATTGTGGGGGGTTCTGGGGTAATAGGCCATCTTGTCCTCCAAGGGGATGTGGAGCTCCAGGCCTTGTTTTTTTCCTTTGCTTCTTTGCCCTGAGGTAGCGATTCTGCTTCCTCCTACTCCCGCCTGAGCACATATCCTCAGTGTTGGCCAAGAACAAGCGCCAGCCAACCACGGCCTGAGACCTCCACTACCATGAGCTGTGTGACTGGCCATTCAGTAGGCTCCTTGTGACAAAATATCACCACAGTGGGGAAAGCTGAGCAGTGCAATGGTATAAACTCTGCTTTAACTTTTCAGAAACCTCGTGTTTTGCCATTTTTAAAAAGGATAATCAAATACCTCCACTAGTTACAGAACTGTTGGAATTATCCATTTCATTTAGGGTGAATCATGTTGGTTTATGTGATTTGAGAAGCTGGTCCATTTCCTCTAAGTTGTGGTGATTTGTGTTTGTGAGTCTGCAGATGATCCGTGGTCTAGAACATCCTGTTTCATTCCTCGTGTTCATAATGTGTGACTTTTGCCTCCTTTCTCCTGCTAGAGACTTAACAGTTTTACTTGTTCAAAAACCAGATCCAAGTTGCATCGATTCCCCTTTCTTTCATTCATTTATGTCCTTTATCACATTCTTCTTTTTATTTACTTTGGTTTGCCTTGCTCTTCTCTCTCAGGTACTTAGGTATAGGAGCTGAAGTGACTGACTTTTCCTCTTTCAAACATTTCTCCTTAATACTGCGAGCTCTTTCTTATTGTGATGTTAACTATTCCCTGAAAGATTTGTGTACTATGTATTGTAATCAAATTCAACATATTTTTATTTCCTTTGAGACTTTTTCTTTGACTCATGGATTACTAGAAAGTGTTTTTTTCTGTGTTTAGAAATTTTCACATTGTTTTTGTTACTGATGGCTAGCTGGATTCCATTGGGGTCACAGAACGTGCTTTGATTTGACCTCCTGAAGCCTTGTTGAGATACTGACCCAGCATGTGATCTGTGTTGCTATGTGTTCTGGGCCCTTGGACCCAGCTGCTTCAGTGGCACACTCTGTAAATATCATCATAATCTTTAGGCTTTCTGTCTGGTGCAAGGGGCCCAAACTTCTAGCTTGCCTGGACTGTATCTTGTGGGCCAGAAGTAAAATATAAAATATGCTGATGTATGTCAGCAAGAAAACTTCCTGTGAATATTTTTTATTATAAGGCTTACAAAAGAAGACAATATGAGCATCAGACTAGCAAGATAGTGGACCAACTGGTGTCATGTTTTCCGGTTAAGAAACCTTAGCTACTTGATCTCCTTTTACCTTTCTTCCTCTGTTCAGAATCGTCCTAAGTTTGTCTTCTGCACAAACAAGGAACCAATGCAGTCAGAGTTAGAACTTCTGCTTCAACCATCAACATAATTTAGGAAAATCAAGAGGAGAGGAAATCTTGTTTGATTTACCCATATTTTGGCTTATTATGTTCTTTGCTCTTTTCTTATATTCTAGATTTCCTTTTTAAAAATCATATTTTTTCTGCTTTAACAGCTTCCTTTAATTTTTTTTTTTTTTTTGAGACAGGGTCTCGCTTTGTAGCTCAGCTGGCCCTGAGCTCACTATGTAGCCCAGGCAAGCCTTGAACTCAGCAATCCTTCTATCTCTGCCTCCCAAGTGCTGGGATTACAGGGGTGAGCCACCATGCCCGGTACTGTGGTTTGTGGTATTGATTGCTAGTGGGCGTGATTCACCATGCCCATCATTGTATATGGTTACCCGGAATAGAACTCAGGACCTTGTGCTTGCAAGGCAGGCACTGGAACCACTGAGCTAAATCTCCGGCCCTCCTTTAATTTTTGTTTTAGACAGCCCACAGCATGTTGCAGTCACAGCTATATAGTTCAGGCTGCCTTTGAACTCACAATGTAGCCTAGACTGGCCTCAAACTTTCAACAGTCCTCCTGCCTCAGCTTCTTGAGTGCTAGGATTACAGGTGTGTGCCATTGCAGCAGGTTAACAGTTTCCTTTAGCCATTCTCTTTGTGAGGGTCTGCTGGTACTCTGAGTTTCCTACATTTGACATATACTGCTGTCCCTTTTGTCTCTAAAAGATATTTTTGCTGGGTATAAAATCCTTGGTCAGCAGTTCTCTCATTTAGCATTTGAAAAATACCATGCACTTTCTCTCCAAATTCCATGACTCCTGAGGAAGAATCTGATTTAAATCTCATATAAATTCCTTTCTCCCCTTCTCCTCTACTCTGATCTCTTCTTCCAATGAGCTTATTCTTTAATTAGTTTAAGTTTTAAAATTTCCCCTTAGTTCTTTCTACTGCTACTTCTTTGTGAGGATTTCTACTTCTCTTTTTTTGCTTTGGATTGGTTCATAATTGCTCTTTAATTATGATTGTTTTAAGATCTCTATCAGGTCATCTCTGACAACTTGGCACCTATTGCTTAACTTTTACTCATCCCACTTGACATCATCCCCACTCTTGATATGGCAAGTGATGCTGGCACACTGAAGCTTTTGGTTTCAACAACCCCACTCCCTTGGGTGCTGTCTATGACTCTGCCCTATGATTCACAAGTGAAGGTAGACGTCTCCACCTAGCCTCTGCTACCAGACACTAGAGGTCCCTTACTCTTGCCAGCAGGGCTGAGAGCTATGGTCCCCAAGTGGTCTGTACTGTCATGCTGAGATAGTCACCCTATTGCTGGCCATTGCTAACAAGCCTGCCTTCCATGACACCCTGTGGTGCTACTTCAGTGGAAAAAGGAGACAGGCTGTGTAAGGGACCAGGGTCTCCCCACAAGATGAAAAAAGGTCATGGTTACTGCTGGACAGCAAACAGGAAGATCACAGCTCTCCCCTTGGTCTTTGGACAAGTGTGAACACGTGAGGTCCTGCTACCTATTGGATATGGCTTAAATGTGGCACTTGAGGGTCATGTGCTGGTTGTTGGGTCCCCTGTGTGAGGTGGGGTAGAGGTGATTAGTCACTGGGTCTGTCACCTGTAGAGAGACTGGTGTACCTCTCAAGGGCCCCTAGCTAGTTCCTGAGATGGTTGTGCTGCAAAGAACACACCTGGTCCATGGATTTTTCTGGTTACCAGTCTCAGATCCCTCCATATGAAGGAAGAACAGAATACTCACTGTGAAGCATCTGCCATGTAAAGATGCCACCATAAGACCCTCACCAGGTCACAGTGACACACACTGGACATGTTCCTGGGCCTCTGAAACTGAGAGCCGAATAAACCTCCTCTGTAAAATGTCCAGGTACAGGTAGCTCATCACAGTAATAGAACACAGACTGAGCCAGCCCTAGCCACTATGTTATCGCTGAACACAGCAGATGTGACCCCTATACTTTCTGTTCTGCCAAGCTACCCCTTTCTGGTCACTGGACTCACGAGCCAACTTCAGTTGTGCCCTCTTGTTAGTGTTTCTAGATTACTAACTTCTGTGCCCAGTTCCCTCCCTGAGCTTAGATGTCTATGATGACTCTGCTGTGTATGATGGGAAGGCTGTGTGGGTGCTGCTGGCCAGGGGTGCCCTGCACTTGGGGAGAGGCAGAAACACCACGTGTAGGGTCAGTTCAGTACAGGGTAGGCTTCACGTGTGTTCGTGGTGTTAAAGTCATCAGGCTGCCAGGCGTGGTGGCTCATGCCTGTAATCCCAGCACTTGGGAGGCAGAGACAGGAGGATTGCTGAGTTCGAGGCTTGCCTGGGCAACATAGTGAGCTCAGGGCCAGCCTGAACTACAAAGCGAGACCCTGTCTCAAAAAAAAAAAAAAAGCCATCAGGCTAGAGTGCCCCTCAGTTGTAGAGCACTCGCCAAGCATGTGCAAGGCTCTGGGCAGAGGGAAAGGCAGATGCAGCATGGCTGTGGCCCCAGGAATTGTGGTCGTGTGTGGTGGAAGAGGCTGTGGCCTTGGGCCGTGCAAGCTTGAGCTTGGCCCCTTTCCTGGGCCTCAGGGCATAGAGTTTGAGGGAGCAATGAGCTTCTGGGTGCTGTGGGTGGAAAACCACCCATAGGGATTTGGACAACAGCCACACACTCTCAGGGTTCTGGGGCTAGAGTCTGAGCATCAGGCCCCTGCATGTTGGGCCCCTCTGTTCCCTTACTGAGACTTTCCTCTGTGCCCATGGTCCCCTGAGACTCCACATATCCTCATCCTCTTTTTTTTTTTTTTTTTTTTTTTTGAGACAGGGTCTCACTTTGTAGTTCAGGCTGGCCCTGAGCTCACTATGTAGCCCAGTCAAGCCTCAAACTCAGCAATCCTCCTGTCTCTGCCTCCCAAGTGCTGGGATTACAGGTGTGAGCCCTCATCCTCTTTTTTATGAGGCCACCAGCAGACTGGATTGGGGAACCCTCCTCCAGAGCAGCCTCACCACCTCTGAGAAACCCTGCTGTGGCCATCAGCCATAGAGGCCAGGATGCTGCCTCTTCCCTCCTCATATCTGACCTGGCAATAATGTGTCATCCCAACTTTCAGGAGGCTGAGGCAGAAGAACGTGGGAAGTTCAAGGCCAGCCTGGGATATGTAGTGAGTCTTTGTCTCAAAAATACAAGAAAGGGAAAAAAAATGCAAAGAAATCCACAGGAGCATACTGTCATCAAACAATAGACAAAGCTGTGCCTTGAGGTTGACTGCTGTGTAGATAAACCCACAGCATGCCCACAGAGCTCACAGCCTCACACACGGGAACTTCCTGCCAGGTTCCTGGTGCCAGGGTCACGCTGGTTTCATAAAAGGAATCTGGATGGGCTCCTCCTTTGCTTTGGCTTGAAATGGTTTAATAGCTCCAGAGCTGTCAATGCTCTGACAATTCGGTGGGTTCACTGATGGCCAGGGATCATGGGAAAGATGCAAAATTGTCACCCAGGAGTGTCTTGGTGTCCTCTTGCAGTTCACTCTGCCCCGTGCCAGACCACCTGCCTTGGCCTATCGTAAACCTGAACTCGTGCTTCAGGGTTTTGTATAAAGAAGCCAAACATGTCTCTTCCTTGGCCAGGGTGCCCCGTGCAGCGTGCAGCAAACCGCCGGAAATCACTGGGGTAAAAACGGCCCCCACTCGGCCAGCGCATCCTCCTGCAGCATAGCCTGAGATGTTAGAGCATTGCCCATGGTGCGCCAGTCCCAGTCCATCCCTTCACTGCCATGCAGGGCTCTGAGTGCACATGCGCCCATACCGGGAGTGTGATGAGAGCTCTGAGAGCGGGTGTGTGAGCCTGTGTGGACGTGTTCACTGGTCTCCTTCTCCTGGGTTAACACTGAGAAATGGGAGACTGGCCACGTGATGGGTGTGTGCTAAACTTCTTGAGAATATCACTCCACAGAGTGGCTACTCCACTTCCTGCCCTGCCACATCCTCCCAGCATCCCCACTCCCCTGTATCATTGCTGGTCTGGGACACCAAGTCTGGGTTTTTTCTTGTGGTTGTAAGTTGACAATTTTCTCAGATTCTTCTTTTCATCTTCAGCTAGGTTGTCTGGACATAGGTGCCAAGGTGAAGCTCAGGCACTTCTGTTTTTCTGTGGGCCAGAGGACAGTGGGGAAGGGTAGAGGGACAACACCATAGGGACAGAGAGGAGGCAGCATGTGCACAGGTTGGTCAGCACACAGGGCCTGTGACCCCAGGCACCCTGGACACGTGGTGAGAACAGGAGGGGGCTGCCTGTAGATGAGCTCCTCCTGTTTCCACGGGCCCAGTTTGGGCCTGGGGCTGCAGCTCCCATGATGCATCACATGGTCCATGGACTGCTGCTGTGGGACCAGAGGACAGGAGAGCCAAAACCTCCTAGTGCTCGGTGGGGTTGGGGGGGGTCCAAGGTGCTGAGGGTCCATAAGAGGGTCCTGAGGGGCAGTGGGGTCTATAGTGCACTCGTGCCTGGCCAGGGCTGGAGGCAGAGAGGGAACAGAACAGGACCAAAGCCCTTGACATCCTGAGTGTGACCTTCCACAGTTCCACTGTAGACTCTGACTAAATGTGTGTTTCCCCTTCATGTGGCTCTTTTCACTCAGTCACACAGCAAACATGAGCCTGAGCGTGTGTGCTGCATGTCACACAACCCAGCCTTGGGGACAGCAAATGATACCTAAGGACTTGCCTGAACCTAGAGACTGTGTCCTTGCAGTGTTCCCAGAAGACACCAATCAGCAGCTCTTCCCATGGTGCTTATGTGGTTTCAGATGTGACACAGCATACCTCACTCACCACATGTGGAGGTATGCAGGGGTGACCCAAGTTGGTTATGCAGCACACAAACTCATGCAGAGGGTGTGTAAGGTCACACGTGAAGGTGACCTGAAGTTGCCCCTGGGGCAGGGCTGTGTCCACAGAGCTGGTGAGTTAAAGCGGGCAAAGCATCGGCAGTGCTGTGCATCAAGAATGCATAGTATGTGCACTGTGGGGAGGGAGGGCGAGGGGCGCCATCCTCTGCACCCACACCCCAGTTTGGGGGCCTGTGTGCTGACCATGTGCAAACTTGGTTTGTAATGAGCGGCTCCCTGTGTAAGGTGCTCTCCTCACAAGGCTCCCCTTGCATCCCTGAGATATAGTAGGATGATGTCTGCACAGCCACTCAGAATCTCACCTCCCCTGTGCCTGGTCTTGCAGGCCTTCTGCCCCCTGGGCAGTGCTCTCTCCACATCTTCCATGGCAATGGCCTCGTAGCCCCTAGGGCCAGTTGAGTATCCATTTCCCTGCAGGACTTAGATGCACACCAGGAAGAAGCCCAGGGCAGCCTGAGGATTCGGCCAACCGCACCTCCCAGAGCCTCAGACATACAGTGGCCTCACCTGCAGGACACAGTGTGAAGCTGCCAGCGGCAGAGCGCTGCATTCCTAAGGGCCAACACTGAGCTGGATAAACCCTTGTGATTGGCAGACATAGGAACGCTTCCCTATGATCCAGCACTCAGCAGGCTCAGACAGGAGAGTCACCATGAGTTCAAAGCCAACAACCCGGGCTACTCAGTGAGATTTTGTCTGGAAGTGATCAAGCTTAGGCTTTCACAGACACAGTGACCAGCATAAGCTTCACAGTCTGGTCCCCAGAGTCAGTGATGCTGACAATAACTGTGCTTTGCTCAGGCCCAGCTGGACATCTGAGGGCTGTCTGGTGTCCTCTGTCACTACTGATGGACACCAGCCACCCATTTGGTCTTCACTTGACCAGCCATACTGACCCCAACCCTGCTGTCACATCTCTGCCCCAGGGTAGTTGCCATGGGGTCTTAGCTGGGCTTAAGGGAAGAGAGGGTTTTCATTTTGTATTTTTGTAGTACTGGGGATTGAACCCACAGTCTTCATGGTATAAATTACTTCCCAGCTCTTTTTATGTATGTACATACATATGTATGTATGTATGTACGTATGTATGTACATATGTATGTATTTATTTATTTCTAGACAGGGTCTCGTTGAGTCACTAAGTTTTCCATCCTCCTGCCTCAGCCTCTCACACCTGGCTGTAGGAAGCAAGTTATAAAGACCCTGCCATGAGCAGAAGGACCAGGTATAGTGCACAAGGTCTGGTGGCTGGTAAGGATGCAAGGGTTCAGTCTCCTGCTTGCACTTTCCCAGTCCAGTCCCACAGCCACTTGTGACCTCTGCCAGCCAGTGCCTGACTCCACCAGTGCGACCCGCCACCCTTCTCCCCACCACTATGCCCAACCCTCAGACCTCTGATGCCCCTGCTGGTGGATACCACCTTGGTCCCCAACCCCTCCGTGAACCCTGTCACCCCAGCTGCCTCCAGACCCATAGCTACACTTGTCAGGGACACAGGAGTGGCAACATGATCCTTCTGCTGGGTCTGTGGGACAGGGACAGGCCAGGTGGGACAGGACAGGGTCTTCACGTTCATCACACTGCCCCAAGGGTTGGCCCAGGGCCTGGAGCACCTTTGAGGATGAGCCATGGGTCAGGACATCCTGTCATGGAGCAGTGTGGGACAGAGACCGCAGTTTCAGGGCTTCTCTTGGGGTTCTTCTGCCTGCCCAGGATGTGACTGGGACTCCAGCACCATTTTACAGCCAGAGAACACATTTAATCTGGCCACTGAACATTGCATCCCCCCAGCCTGGCAGAGCGGATGGCCCTGGGGAGAGAACAGTACGCTATGTCCCCAACCTAGGATACAGGGCCTCAGGACTGGGTCCCCCGCTGTGTCCTGCAGACAAACATGCCTGCACAGAGGACACAAACAGACCCTGTGGACCTGCATGTCTGGAAGGCTTTACTGTGACAAAGTAGACAGTCCCAGGAGAGAAATAAAGACTGGATCTGACCCTCTTGTCCCCTAACAGGATATTGCTGATGCCTCTGTCCTCTGACTTGCAGCCCTCAGCCTCATGTGTAGCTCCAAGCATGGGCAGGGCCATGGGTAAGCCTAAGTGACATTTGCCCATCCTCCTAGCAGGCAGGGACTTCTTTCAGGCCAGGATGGATCTTTGTCACTTGTTGTTCCCACCCAGAATTCAGGGCTTGGCACATGGTCACTTCCATAAATGCCAGTGCAATAACTGAAAGATAAAGATGGACTGCAGGAGGGAACAGGAAGGTAAGCAGCCAGAGAACAGCTCTGCATGCAGCAAGACAAAGCACAAGGGTGGCAGGAAACAGAATAGGAACCATGAGACTGGAAGCACCCAGACAGAGCCATTCCTGACATCCTCCCCTGGCTGGATCTTCAGTCAGTTTTGCCAAGCTGTTCCCCCGATGGCCAGCCCAGGTCCCCTCAGAACTGTTATCTCAGTGTGCACAGTGTGCTTGTTCATAAAGAGCAAGAAGCAACCTATACCTCCCCCAGCAGAGGATAACACACTGAGATTCATCCATAGGACAAACTCACAGAGCAGAACATGATGAAGTGACTCAACATAATGGAAATGAACTACGTTTGGACCTGGCTGTTTGCACCCCAGCCCAGGATGCACATAAGGAAACTCTAAACCCAACACATGTGTGCGTAGGAACCCCAGTGTCTGAGCAACTCTGTGGCTGTGGGTCAGTGTGGGCTCTCATCTGGACCTGGTGGCAGGTGACATTTGTGCCTGGGGGGGGTGCCACTGAGCCAAACATAGTGCCCTGGGCTTGAGTCCCATCTGTGCTTTATGGTTAGATTCAGTTTACTCTAAGGTGGTTGCTGCTTCTCTGGGGCAGGACTCTGGTGGTTCCTCATCCTTGTTTCTCAGGCATCTTTGGAGAAGGCAGCATGCTGCGGCCAGGTGGGCATCAGGATAGGAACCAGGTGCCTACATGTGGGCACCTACAAAGCGTGGGGCATAGAGAAGAACAGAAGCAGGGGACACCAGCAAGTGGAGAGGAGATGATGAGAAAATGCAAAGGGGGAGAAGGGACAGACAGGAAGACAACACCGCACAGGAGGGACAGGCACAGACAAATAAGATCCAGCCTTCCATGCTGCTGATACTTGTATCCAGAGCTCTGGGGCCCCAGGCCCTCTGCCAGGCCTGAGTGGGACCACATCACTGCATGGGACAGTGTCACTTGCACCTTAGACACCAGTCCCTGGAGCAGGTAGAATGGGGACCCCTCACCCCCAGGCAGCTCTAAGCCAGGTCGCTGGAGAGATGTGACATTGTCTTCACATGTCTGGACACATGAGGGCCTCAGCGCCCCAAACCCTGACATCTCTGTGGTGTGCTGCGGTTTTCACCCTCTTGTTAGAGTGCTTTGCGTGTGTCTGGTGATGTGGGTATCACTGTGAGTGTTGCTGAAAATGTTTTGCTGTCCAAAGTCTGCCAGTGCCAATGCTCATGGCTGGCAACCTGCCTGCTCGCCCACTTTCTCCTCCATACACAGCACTGTCACCTTCACCTGAGACCATGACAGCAGGGTGGCCCCATGTGTCATTCTGTCTTTATCCATTCATTCATTCATTTATACATATATACATACATACATACATGGCTGTGATTCCTTGAAATGATCAGATTCTGCTGTACAAACAGGTGCACTGTTCTCCATCCTGTGCTTAGGGCAAGAGGAGTTGATATTTCACCATCAATGATAACCTTAGCAGTGTATGCGCATGTTTGTGTGTGCACGCACATGTGTATATGCACATATTCTGCAGATATCCTCTCCCATACTCCTTTTTTGTTTTTATTTATTTTGGTTTTTTTGAGACAACCTCTCAGTTGGTAACCCAGGCTGGCCTCAGACTCACAGGGATTCTCCTGCCTCTGCTTTCCAAGTGCTGGGATCCCAGGCATTCCCACCACGCCTGCCCACTTCTTTCTTTCTCTGAACTTCTGTTTTGAGTGGGTTCCGCGTTTCAGGAAACAGTGTCCTATGTCTGCTGCTGACTCAGTTCTCCGAAGAGCCATGTGGGTCTGTGCCATCTCTGGCCAGGGCTCAGGTGGAGCCAGATGCGGCTGCAGGAGGGGCTGGGGAACCCTACAGACATCATTAGGGACACTCACATGGCTATTTCACTCTGGCTTTGTACACTTCCAAATACTAGTCCTCAGTAAAGTCTCATTGGCTCTGTTTTCCCAATAGAAATCATGCATTTCACCTATGCTGAGCCAGGTACTGAGCCAGGCCTGGCACTGGAAAAGGCATGAGACACAAGCCCTGCTCTTGGGGCTCCCGGCCAGCCCTATACTTCATTCTTAGGAGGAACCAGATACAGAGCCAGCAGCCTATGTCCCCCACTCACCACAGGGTTTCTGGCCAGAGACCAGCTTCTAGGGAGCAGTCAGGCCCAGCTCAGAGAGCAAGAGTGGGGCAGTCAGGGCATACACATGCATGCACCCACACATACAAGTGTGCACGTGTACATGCAGGTACACATCATGCACCCATCACCTTGTCCCATGGCCGCTCATGACATGGATTCCTGGGTGGTCTGGGAAAGGCCCTTTCCTTCCAGAGCCTCAGGAAGCCAAGGTCTGGAGCTGTTCTGGCCTGTGTTTGTCCCTGGCCCCCTTTCCAGGGGTTTCTGGACCCAGAGGGGCTGCCATGGAGCCTCAAGGTGGGGCCCTGGCAGGGTTTCAGATTTCTGGTTAGGCTCAGAGACCCAAACTCTATAGTTCCCACTGCAGCTTCCCTCCCTACAGTCTTCAGGTAGCATGATGCCAGGAACCTGCAGGTTACAAAGGGCAGACGGAGGTGGCAAAGCAGCCCAGCCCCCAGGTCAGAAAAGCTCACAGAGCTTCAGTCGAGGGAGAAATGGCTTCAGGTATGGCCACATCCAGGCTCTGACTTATCTTTCTGCATCGTCAGCCCTATGTTCTCCTCCCCAGGCCTCACTCTCCTGCTAGTTTTCCTCCTCATGTCACAGATCTGAGCTTACACTGTCCCTGCATGGCAACTCCAGAGAAAGGATATATCTCTTCCGGCAGATGAGGCCCCTATATGGGGCAGAAAAACAGCCCCGTGGGCAACTCATGGCCTAAGAAAATGGGGCGGGTGGATCCTGAGAGGAAAAGACTGATGGATGCCTCCTGCAGCCAGAATTAAGGGCGTCAGGCAGGAAGCTGTTGGGCATCTGTCCTTCCAGGCTGTGGGCCTGTGTCCCTTTGGATCCTTCTCCCTCAAAGGCTTTCCACTCCTGTCCTCATGTCTTCCCCTACTAGGAATCTAGGTTGGCTTTGTCCCCCCACTATGAGACACCACCCTGCAAATTCTCTCAGCCTCCCTTCCTTTTAAGAGGACCTGTGAGCTGCTGCCCACTGACAACTCAGTTCCTGATCATCTATCTCTTTGTTAGGTCCCCGACTGTCCCAATGTGTTGGGGACACTAGGTGGCAGTGCTGCTGCTCAGCGGGGTCCAGCCCACTTGGAGCCACCCCCAGAGCACCAAAGACCCCCCACACACACACACACACATTCGCTGACTCCCAAATCCTGCATTCCGGGTGACCCTGAGATTCTGAGAGCTCTGGATAAGAAAGTGGAGAAGTGGCCAGGGATTTAGCTCAGTGGTTCTGGTGTCTGCCTGGCAAGCACAAGGTCCCAAATTCAGTCCCTGGTATCACACACCACAATACTGGGCGTGGTGGCTCACGCCTATAATCTCAGCACTTGGGAGGCAGAGGCAGGAGGATTGCTGAGTTCAAAGCTTGCCTGGGCTACATAGTGAGCTCAGGGCCAGCCTGAACTACAAAGCGAGACCCTGTCTTTAAAAAAAAAAAAAAAAAAAGGCACATTTGGTTTCTCATTGTTTTTTTTGTTTGATTTTTTTGTTGTTGCTATTCTTTTTTTTTTTCCCAGAACTGGAGATTAAACTCAGGACCTTCATCTTGCCAGGCAGGTGATGGCACTGCTGAGTTACCCTGCTGGTCTTTCTTTGATTTCTTTTTTTTTTTTGAAACAGTCTTACTATGTAGTCCAACCTGGCCTTGAATTTGTAATCCTCCTGCCTCAGCCTTCCAAAAGCAGGATTATAGATGAGCAGTATGACACAGCCCATCAAATTATATTTGGTAGGTTTTTAGAAAAATAGTATTTTCCTTCAAATCCACAGTTACAGAAACTTATATCATTCAGTAGGAAGGTAAGTTTAAAAAGTAAATATTAAAAAGGGGGCCGGGGATTTAGCTCAAGTGGTACCGCACCTACCTTGGAAGCACAAGGACCCAAGTTCAATCCCCAGTACTAAAAAAAAAAGAAAGGAAAAAAAAAAGATTCTAAATTAGGCCAGGGATTGAGCTCAGTGGAGCTGCTCCTCCTCTTGTACCTCAAAAGCACAAGATCCTGAGTTTGATCCTTGGTACTTAAAAAAAAGATTCTAAATTTAATTTAAATGTAAAGAAAAATAGCATATAGGTAGAGCCTAGATAAATCATGGGCTTTGTTAACTTCCAGCTCTGGGTGTAGGGGAGAAAAAGTATTGTTTCCTAAATTCTTTTTTGTTTGTTTTAGTCTCTCTGAGACTGGGTCTTGCTATGTAGCCCAGGCTGGCCTTGAATTTGCAATCCCCCTGCCTCAGACTCCTGAGTGCTGGCATGACAGGCATGTGCCACCACACCTAGCTACCTTTTCATCAAATCTTAAATGACTGAATTTCAAAACAGTCTCTAGATAGCATCAAATGAGAATCTGTAGTATGTTTCTATTCTCAAAATCACTGTGGAAACAGAATATGTGATAAAAATGCCTTGGAGAATCCACCAGGACTTGGGACAATGGCCTCTTGGAAGATGAGACTTCTGGGGTCCAGGACTCTGCAGGCCCCTCTCCCCCATGAAGTGGCCTCTGCAGTCAGTCCTATGGCAGGAGAGGACGGAGAACCAGGGCTACATGGCTCCCTGTGGACAGTGCCTCTCCCCACTCCTTGTACTGTGTCACAGTTCACATCACAGTCTCAGCCCTGCACTCTGGCGCCCGCTCCCAGCATTCCTGCCTGGCACACCAGCACCAACGCTAACTCTTCCTCTTCCTACTTCTCCTCCTCCTTTTTCTCCGAATCCGGCCAGGTTAGTGAATCATACATGGGGAGTGCTTTGTGCGAGTGTTTGTCCCTCACTATGTTCTCCCTTTCAGGTGACCAGGTGTCACAAGTCCCCACAGGTGTTGGCACCCCAAACACAGAAGTGGTGGGGACCTGAACTCTAGGGCCACCCTGGGGCAGTGTCTCCATCAGCATCCTTCAGATCCTGGCCCAGTGGAGCCTCAAGCTCTGCACCTCTCAAGCCCCTTGCTGATTTACTTCAGGTCAGGGTCAGGCATGGGGGAAACCACCAGTTTCTCTCCTCTTCTCCTCTACCCTGCTGGACCGAGCTCAGAGGCTATCCCTTACTAGAAGCCTCCTGGGATTGCTCCCAGGAAGAGGGAAAAGGGAAGGGGGAGGGGGAGGGGGAGGGCCTAGGGAAGGAGGGCAGGATGTTCACAAAGTGATTTGCAACCCTGCACATAACTGTCCCCTCCTCAGCCCTGATAACAGCAGCTCATATCCATTGCACCCCTGTCGTGCACCAGCCCCTCAGGAGCCCTGGAATGGCCTTCTTCATCTTTTGAGCAATTCTGCTTAGAGGTCCCATTTCACAGAGGAGCAAGCTGACCTGGGAGAAGTTGAGTGCTGGCCCTAGGCCACACGGCCAGGATGGCAGAGCAGGATGAACCCTGGAGCCCAGGTCATACCCGCATATGGGTGACAGCACAGTCCAGAGCACTATCCCCAGGCTGAGCTCATCATACAAGTTAGGAAACCAAGGTCAGGTCGGTCATGGGACCCAGAGCCAGGTTACAGGGGGATCAGGGATGGTGGAGGTGCCAGCCCTGGGCATCTCCTCACCACGGCACAGAGGGCAGTACAGCAACAGAACCCTGGCACCCAGCTGGAAAACCCACTGATTTCTGAGGCTGCCACCCCAGTATGGCCATCTCAGCCATGCTGGCTCCTGCTCTCTGCAGTTTCAGGCCACAGTAGGCCCAGCTTTCTTGGCTGTGTGACCTTGGGTGGCTCCTGGGCCTCTTTGGAGCCCACTTCTTCTTGTAACAGGTAGCACTGATCTCTCAGAGTCTCTGGACTCAGGAGAAGGCCTGACCAAGATGCTGGAAAACTGATAGGCTTTGCCCCAACCCTGTGGGGACTGTGGAGCTGAGGATAATGGGTAAAGACCCCAGCCCTGAAGAGACGTGTAGCAGTCTCCATCTACAGCCTCAGTCAGCACCCACAGAGCCCCAGGACACCAGACAAAAGTCCCCTGAGTGCAGAGGCCCTGGTCAGGGGTGCTGGCACTCTCCTGGGACCAAGTGCAGTAGATGACACCGAGGGAGACAGCTGCGAGAGCTGGCACTGGACACCAGGATGTGGAGGTAAGGATGCTTCCAACCCAGAAGAATGTGGACCTATAAGGGACCCACCCTGGGAGGTGGACAGGCCACGCAGCTCCTAGCAACCTAAGACTCTCAGCTCAGACAGCCCAGGTCCATCCTTACCTGCAGCAAGCACACCTTGACAACTTGCCTCACATGACCCTCACACCTCCAGCCAGCGAGGGAACCTGGTATACGCACTGACCAACCGAGAAACCAGTTCAGCAAGGCCTGGTGCAAGATCTTCCCTTCCCATCCTGGAGATATGTCATGCTGAGTGATCAAGTGGTGTGATGGAGGCCCCAAAGCCCCTCTCCTCTCCCCCAGAGACCAGAACTCTGGCTTCTACTGGATGTTAGTCTGTGTTCCCTGCCTCCTTGGGGCTGCCTCATTGCATGTAGCTAGGATGAGCTCTCGTTCCTGGCTGTATAATATTTCACATGCCGGGGTACCACAGTTCTCCCTTCACCTGCTGATGGCCATCTAGGCTCTTCCCAGACTCTGAGGTTACTACTGGGGCACCCAGTCTGAGCTCACTGGAGCCTGGCCAGGAGGAAGCGTCACTTGGTCCCCATTTTTGATAGAGAAGCAGAGGGCACAGGAGAGACTGATGCTGGGGGGAAACCCTGAATAAACCCTTCAGCTTTGCTTGCTTTCATTTTCTTTATTTAAGTTTTTTTGAAACCAGGTGTCCCTATGTGGTCCAGTCTGGCCACCCTCTTGCCTTAGTCTCCTGATTGTTTGGGAATCACAGGAATGAGCTACCACAGCCCACCTTGGAGGGGTCTTTTGAGGATCTCTGATCCAAAACAAAGTCTCTCAATTTCCCCACTGCCTCAAGCCTCACTCTAGCTTTTCACCAAATGAATTAGAAGCTGTAAAAGGTGACTGTTGCCATCTGATGTTTGTGTCTCCAGGTTTCTTTTCTTTTTCTTTTTTTTCTTTCTTTTTTTTTTTTTTTGAGACAGGGTCTTGCTTTGTAGTTCAGGCTGGCCCTGAGCTCACAGTGGAGCCCAGGCAAGCCGCCTCAAACTCAGCAATCCTCGTTTCTGCCTCCCGAGTGCTGGGATGACAGGCCAGAGCCACCGTGCCCAGCACTGTGGCATGCGGCGTTGATTGTTGGTGGGCGTGTCTCCACGCCCAGCATTGTATGTGGTTACCGGGGATCGAACTCAGGACCTTGCACTTGCAAGGCAGGCGCCGGAACCACTGAGCTAACCCTCCGCCCCTGTGTCTCCAGATCTCTGTGTGGGAACTCTGTCTGCCCAGGGAGAGGGACCTAGGGAAGGGATCGGTCCGGCAGAGCTTGTGACTGGGATTAGTCCCTCACAGAGTGCGCCGCCACACTTCTCCAGGGTTGCCCCAGCCTCCCGAACTGAGCCTCGTGGTCCCGTGACTCCTAAGCCACCACCACACGGTCAAACAAAACCCAGATACACAGCGCGAAACTCAGTTCTAAGAACCAGGGAGCGGGTGGGAGCGGGGACTTGTGCACTCCCCTTCCCCTCCCGAGAGAAACCAAGAAAAAAAAACTCCCGAATGCAGGCCACCGAGAGGGTAGCAAAACCGGAAAATCAGGCTTCTCACCGCGGGGCAGCTTCCATCTCTTTCATACAGGCACACCTCAGTCCCCCCACCACCTCAGAAATGCCCCTCCGCGGCCGGGACCGCACTGGTTTCATGCCACAGCAGCACCGCGCACAAGCTCCAGCGGGGCCGTTTCGCTTTACAGCGAACAAAACCGAATCAAGCACAGCAGCTTCAAGCCAGCCCTACTTTCTAGACGCGTATTTTGGAAGTGTTTAAGCCCGGCAAGAAGTTGCAAAGATCCTCACGCGTTCCCCTGTCCCTTGGCCCTCGATGCCATCTTGCATAACCAGGAAGCTGGTGAGGGCGGATGCATCGTGAACCCAGCGCCAGACTCGGTTTGGATCCCGCCGGTGTTTACAGGCGGCTGTGGTTTGGGATGGTTTTGTTTTCTGTGCATAGTTCTATCAAATATCCTCACACGGATTGTGTAACCAGTGGGTTCAAGCCCTGCGCCAGCGGCCACAGAGCAGCTCCCTGAAGTCTCCCCTCTGTAATGGAACCTGGGCCTGGTGCTGGCCGCAGCCCTGTGGATGGGCGAGTACGGCCTCGTAGCGAGTGCAAAGTCTTGGAGGGGACTCAGGCACACAGAGATGTGTGATCCCGCCAACCCCAGCTGTGCTTGCTGAAGGCTGCTCCTTCCTCTCCACGCCCTCCGCTAGAGGACACAGGTGCCACTTCCTATATGGCCATGAAACACAGAGATACTGAGTGTCCAGGTTCACAGGCCATGCTGCTCAGGATAAACGCTGAAGGCAGCACAGTCACAGGTAAGCTCCAGAGCTGCTATGCATGTGCTGGGTCACTCTGAGCTGGGCCCACTTTGTGTCCAGCACCTGTGTCCACCAGCTTACAGAGAGGAAAGGCTCACAGTGACCCAGTCCTGGGTCCCAGCCATGGCTGTCTGCCTGGCAGTCTGGCCCTAGTGGAGCATGTGCTGTAGAGGACGCAGCACAGTTTGCGGGCAACTAAGTCCCCAGTCTCAACTTCCTCCTCCAGACCCCACCTATGGTTCCAGGACTGAGGACCCAGTCTTCAACACCTGGGCGTTTGGGGACACAGGCCAGGCCACAGTAGTGTCCCCTGTTTTAGCAGGGCTGTGGAGAGGTCCTATCAGCTAGAACTCATGTACCTCATTGCCAGCAAGGCTGGACATCCATGCTGCTTCTCCACGAAAGTGTATAGCAATCTCCTGCACATCTTTGTTTCTTATTATTCACTGGCCTTTGTTTTTGAGACAGGGTCTCTGTATGGCCCAGGCTGGCCCCAAACTCACAGTGATCCTCCTGCCTCAGCCTCCCAAGTGCTGGGATGACAGTGCCCAGCTCTAGACAGTTTGCCAATGTATCCTAGACACACATCCTTTGCCAGATACATTTTTTGCCAAACTGTGGCTTGTCTTCCTGGCCTCTTAGCAGGGATTTGCAGAACATTTTTAAATTAGATGCGGTCTGATATATCCATTTATTCTTCTATGGATCACTGTGTCTAGACGCCTCTCCTTTTCCTATAATACCTCTTGTAAATGGGTCCTTATTGCCAACAAGAGTTTCCTTGCTTTGCCATCCTAAGATAAAGCTTGACTTATTCAGCCTGCTCCCTAGCAAGACCTAAATATCCACTCTTGTACTCCTCCCAAAAATCTCACAGCGAATAAGCCTTTACTGGACTCCACACGTTTGTAGGAAACTTCCAGGAATAGGTTTGCTAGCCAAACAGCTGACATGTTTACAAAATGTGTGTTTTCTTAGCCCACTGTAGTGGTACATACCTGTCATCCCAGCAGTAGGGAGGCTAAGGCTGGAGGAGCCCTGTGAGTTTCAGGCCATCCTGGGCTACAAAATGAGACCCTGTCTCAAATAACAAACAGAACAATATGCAGAGTTTCTTTCACTGCCCCTCTCCCAGAGTGTGAGCAGACCTACCCTGTAGGCAGGACTGCAACAGGTCTCTTGTTTTTGCAAGGTGAGAAGAGCGTGGTTTCCTTGAGAGCCCTGAGCTCCTCTGTAAGCCCCTGGTTCCTGGGAAGCGGAGGCCAGAGGGTCACAAGTTCAATCCAGCCTGGCCAACTTAGTAACTTAGCAAAATCCTATCTCAAAGGAAAAAAGGGCTGGGGATATAGCTCAGTCCAAAAACCCTGGGTTCAATCCACAGTATTGCAAAAGAATTACAACAAAAACAAAAACCAAAAAGCCCAGCACCTCTCCTAGGCCTGATGAGCCAGGGACAGCCTAAGACAGGGCCACAGAGCATACAGTGCTCATCTGATCCCGACGGTGAGCTCAGGGACCACCTGAGGGCACCAAGCTGCCACACAGGCTCCATAGAAACCCAGGCTCCTGAGGCTGGCCAGCATAAAAAGTGAGTAGGGCCTTAGATTGACAGCACTGTCCCCACCCCACCTCAGCCGCACCATGGGGCGGGTGTGACCTGTGGCCCAGCTGCTTCCCCCAGGAGTTGAGTAAGGACCTGGGATGAAGCCACATCCTCACCTGACACACCCGAAACCCCCTGTCCAAAGTATGCTCCCAGCAACAGGGACCACTACGCTCTGGTTTAAGGAATCAATGGTCAGAGACAAAAGTACAATTTAAAGATTGTAACTGGCTTCATTTCCAAGTGCAAATCAGGCTCTGAGTCCCAGAAATGTTCTCAAAGGCTTGGTTTCCACGTTTGTGCTTGGCCAATCCTGAACAACGTGACCGACGTGTGGTTGTGGAGGGGACAGCTGCTGGTCCACAATGCCTATTGCTAGAGGCCTGCAGAAGCATCACCTCAGTCTCTGTGCTGGGTTACCTTAGCATCAACTTGACTGATTGCAGGGCATCCAGACAGCTGTAAGGTGTCCCTATGAAAATGGTGACAAGGGGCTGATTGAATCAGTGGACTAAGTAAAAAATAAAAAGCTGGGTGAAATGGCACATACCTGTCATGCCAGCACCCAAAAGTCTGAGGCAGGAGGATCGCTATGAGTTTGAAGCCAGCTTGAGCTACACAGTGAGTTCAAATCCAGCCTGGAAATTTAGTGACTTAGCAAGACCTTGTCTCAAAATAAAACCTAAGGGCCAGAGGGTTAGCTCAGTGGTTCCGGCGCCTGCCTCGCAAGCGTAAGGACCTGAGTTCGATCCCTGGTTACCACATATAATGCTGGGTGTGGTGGCTCACGCCTGTAATCCCAGCACTCGGGAGGCAGAGACGGGAGGATTGCTGAGTTCGCGGCGGCTTGCCTGGGCACCATAGTGAGCTCAGGGCCAGCCTGAACTACAAAGCAAGACCCTGTCTCCAAAAAGCAAAAAAAATAAATAAATAAAAATAAAAAATAAAACCTAAGAAAGGCTGGGGTGTAACTTACTGCAAAGGCCCTGGGTTCCATTCCCTCCCTTGTCTTTCTCTGCATGTACCATGTCTGTCCTGTTTCTCTGAAAAGCTCAGCTAAGGCAGCACTGAAGAAGGAAGAGGGATCTGGTGGCTGCACCTGTGCTGCAGGGAAAGGTATACCTGCCTGCCAGCCTGGGACCCTGAAATGCAGCGGAAGTGAGGCTGATAGCCCCAGTCCTGGCCCTTGGCAATCAGGTGCTTTCTCCTGCCCACCTCTGTCCCACCATGAGCACAACTCTATGAGTCCTGGATTCTGGGTGGGCAACAGATACAGCAGAGACCATCAGGCCAACCATGTCTGAGTACCAGTCAACACAAAAGTCTTTGGCAGTGAGTAGCTCTTGTCTCAATTCACTGAGCACCGAGATGGCTATTACATGGCACTGTGTAGCAGAGCTGACTAGTACAACCTCCCTAGCAGGGGAGACTCTCTTCAGAGAGTCACACAATCCCACCAGCTGTATATCTGGCTTTCTGGTCCCTCCTAGTGTAAAGCTGTCCTCTCTGAGGGGCTGTCAGGAGGCAGCACCCACTCTTCACCACGGAGGCTAAGGAGGCCCAGTCACTCACAGCTGTGGCCATGACACTGACTACTCTGCAATAGGTGCCAAAGTGCAGGGGCCAGGGAGCGCTGCATAGGCCACTGACTGAGACACCTGCCACAGCAGGACCCGGCCCCTGCCTGTAGCAGGAACCTTCTGCTGTCTCTGATTTTCAAGCCTGGCTCTCCAGCCTTCTTGAGGCTTCCAGGAGCTTCATGAGCTGCTTCCACAAATCACTTTCATCCTGAGGTGGCCACACTGGCAGCTGTGAACCCTGCCTGACACACGGGGGAGGAAGTGACTGACCTGTCACTGCCTCTGCTTCCTGGGTGATGAGATGACACTTTCAGTGGGTGCAGCACAGGGTTGGCACGCAGCAAGGGCTCCACAGATTCTCACTACTGGCTTCCTCACCCTCCGGATTCCCAGGAGTGCAGGGTATTGCAGAGCCAGTCTCCAGGAGACTGGGTCTGTCCCCATCCTGCAGATTGCATATCACCTAGGAGCCTGAGGCCTAAAGCCCACAGTGAGGTTGTGGAGGAGGCAGCCATGTGATAATGATGCTGAGGGGATACGCAGCAGGTACTTGCACAGCTGTGGCGGTTTCTGCTTCTTCCAAAGACCTTATTCTGAGTGCTGTATGATTTCACCTTGCCTGACCCACACAGCCCCATGGTGAGGGAGGCGCACACTTCCTATTTTGCAGATGAGGACACTGAGGCACAGAAAAGCGAGGTGACTCATTAGTCACAGATTGGGGCACTGGCTTGGGAGAAGTATGAGCTGTAGGCGATGCAGCCATTGTCAACACTGCTTCCCTTGCCCCTGTGGCCACTGCCTGCTCCTGGCTCTGAGTAGCACTGGAGGCTTCAGGGATCTGGGGCCCAAGGCAGCCAGCAGGGCATGGTGCCCACAAGGCCATTGCCCCAGGCTACCTAACCTGTCCTCCACCCCCAGCCTAGTAGTGCCCACAACTACATCTGGACCCGCTGGCCACAGCTGTGACCACTGGGCCAAGGGCTGAGGTCCCTGCCCAGCTCACCACATCTCAGAGTTGGACTAAACCCATAGCTGCCACCCCCAGGTCCCTGTAGCCATCCCCATGAGGCACATGTGGCATCCTTTAGGAGCATCCTGCCAACAATAGCTTGTTTTTGTGACCCTAATAGAAAACAGTTCTGAAAAATGCTGACATTTATGGGGTGTGAGTTGCTGACAACCAGGCCCTCAGCTGCGGGACGCTGTTGAATACCCTCAACTGTCCTTGAAGGGCTCAGCCCTGTCCTCAGGAGAGACCGAGGCAAAGGATGCAGAGTATCATGGGACATCTGTTTTCCTTGCCTGCCTGGCATTGTTTACTCTTTTTGGGGAATATCTTGGCCTCATGGCAGTGGGGTCAAAGCTGTACATCAGGTACCTGTTCAGCTCTGGTTGAGGTGAGGCTGTCAGCCACAGTCTCCAGAGACAATGACTTGCGACTGAGGTAACCTAGAAGTCACGGTTTACATGCAGACCCCAGCGAAGGCTGCTGCATGTGGAGACAGCATCTAAGGTCTGGGTTTCCAAGGCCCACATGCCTCCACCTATCCGCCTGAGACTCGGTCCAAAGAGTTACAAGCTCCTACCCTGCAGGAGACCCTGAGCACCTGGCTGGTTAGCAGAGCTCCATGGCCTGCAGGTTGTGTGGATTCAAAGCCTAGGGCCTAAGGTGAGAGAGCAAAGTTGCTCCACTGCCTGGGTCTGAAGGAAAAGGAAATTCTCTCTGGGTCTCAGAACTACGCCTAAAGTGGGCAGGAGCTGTGCACCTCAGCACCCTGAAGACAGCTCTTCCTGGGCAGGTGGTTTAGCTCAGTGGTTCCATCGTCTGCCTGGCAAGCACAAAGTCCTGAGTTCCATCCCCAGCACCACATATCACAGTGCCAGATGTGGTGACTCACATCTATAATCCCAG
This sequence comes from Thryonomys swinderianus, assembly GCA_004025085.1. Taxonomy (NCBI): domain Eukaryota; kingdom Metazoa; phylum Chordata; class Mammalia; order Rodentia; family Thryonomyidae; genus Thryonomys; species Thryonomys swinderianus. Next base: position 28,622 of record PVIC010005724.1, read on the forward strand.
CCCTTGAGAGGCAGAGGCAGGAGGATTACTGTTAGTTCAAGGCCAACCTAGGCTACATAGTGAGTTCAGGCCCAGCCTGAACTACAAAGGGAGACCCTGTCTCAAAAAAAAAAAAAAAGACCACTCTTTCAGACATGAGCGATGACAGAGGTCACTCAGGAGACCCTCCTCTGGTCTCCCAGGTACTCCGATCTCCAGGGACCTCCTCATGGCCCAAAGGTATGTGTGTCCCTGGTGAGGACGCTCTTCTCCTCCTGCTGTCCAGGGCCCTCCTAAGTACTTTTCAAAAGCTCTGGCATCTCTAGCAGAGCCCAGCCCGTGGGACTCTGGATGTCCGAGTGGTGGGACCCAAACTGTCTCCAACCCTCGATCTTCTAACACTACCTGGATGTTTGTCAGTTTGTCACCTTCCTCCTGTCCTCCTGTGTTACCGTCTTCTTAATATTTTGTGTTAAACTTACATTATTTTTATTATAAATTATTTAAAGTTCTCTTTAATTTTGTTTTGTTTCTCTTGGGTCTTGCTATGTAGTCCAGGCTGGCCTCAAAGTTACAGTGATTCTCCTGCCTCAGCCTCCTGAGTACTGGATGACAGGTGTGCATCACCATGCTGTGGAAAGTCGTTAGAAGTCTTACAATACTTCATTCTGATTGCTGCTGGAAAGGGCACACAGAACCCCACGCACACTGTGGGCCGGCTTGGCACCATAGCTGCTCTGGGCTCCCTGCCAGTGGGGCTCAGCTCCAGCAGTGATGGGTCAGAGGCCAGGGCAGCACCACCCACCAGAGGAGACAGGCAGGAACCAGGCTGTCCCACACACCCCAGTCTGAGCCAGCACTAGTTCTCTCTTCACTGCACTTTCAATGTTCCCAGGCAACGCCCGATGCTCCTGACCACACTGCCATCCGGGCAGTCATGCCTGCTCCATCTGCCAGGCGGGGCCCCCTTGCCCACCTCCCACCCCCAGTGCCAGCTGGTGTGGGCTCTGCCATGCAAACGAATTGAAATGTCAGTCTCAGCAATGCAGCATTAGGAAGGCAAACGGGTGACAGAAATAGATGTGACAATCACAGTATCCTGGAGTATCACGGGCACCACAGCCCCTCTTCCATCCAACATAACCAAGCATGGCAGGGAATTGGGGAATCTGTGCACACACTGTCATTTTAAAGGGGCCACAGTCTGTCTGCCAGACAGCCTGTGCTTCTTCTTGACAGCCTGGAATTCCAGGGAAGATTTTGTGTGCAAAGTGCAATCTGAGGCCAAGTGAGTGCAAGTGCAGGTCTCCGTGATTTCTAGCAGCCTCCAGCCCTATGCCAGGACAAAAAGCTGAAGTCCAGCTCAGAAGCCTTAGCGGCTCAGGAGCAACTCTGGAGATAGGAAGCTCACCCTACTCTTCTGGGGAGTGAGCCTGCGTTTATCTGGAAGGAGCAGTGTCTTTGGCATCCAAGGCCACTTATCAATGGGGAGTGGTCTGTTTCCAGGTGGGTGCTGTGGCCCTACCCCTTCCTGCCTTGAACTGCCTAGCACCACATGACAGGATACAGAGCCACCTGGCAGGGTCCCTCATGCTGATGTCCAGACCAAGGTCCTACGGTATACACCTTTGCCACTCCAGGGTCCCATCTTCACTGAAGGACAGACTTGGTGGTTGAACAAAGGAGCTGCTCTCATCAAAGGTCCCATCTCATCACAAGGCTCTGTACTCAGAGTGCACAGTCGAAGGGATGCTTCCACCCCTCTTCGAGGCTGGGCCTCAGCAAAGATAGGACTGACAGTCATCCCAGCCAGTGAGGACGCAATGGCTGGGCGGGGGTAGGGGTTGTCGGAACTGGCTGGCAGCAGAGCAGCATGGCTTGTCTGGTGCTCCGGTACCATGCAGTGTTCCTGTGTGGTGCTAAGTATGGCGTTTCCACCTGCATGGGCTGACCTGTGCACAGGACTCAGTGAACCCCCTCCCATGACCCACAGACATTGCTAACTGAGCAGTGCTGCTGCTCACTAAGCCCCGGGCAACTCTGTGAACTCAGGACCCCTGGAGCTGTTCTCAAGAGACAGGATCTGGAGCTGGAGTTGGAGCCCACTGCCATCCTTGCACAGCACTCTGGCCCATGTCGGACCCTGTATCAGTATCAGTCATGGCTCAGGCTGCATTGAATGCAGATATCTTAGCCTCATCCCCAAGTCCTGCTTACTCGCTTCCAGCCACAGGGAGCTTACTACCTCCCCAGGCTGGCCCTCCATGCTGGCTGCTCTGGTGACAGGAAGCTTTCAACTGCCCCAGCTCATCTACAGTTCTGAGACAGAGGCCCCTCATTTCCTGGATTAGCTGTCATCACAGAGCAAGGTGATTTATTTTTAGGTGATAATTTGAACCCTCTGATGAGCACAGCCTTCTCTCAGCTTGCATGTGCTGGAGCCCAGACTGGCTAAGCAGCTTCACTTTGGGGGGTGGGGAGCCTGGTGTGCCAAAAGTGTGGCAAGGGAGGCCAGGGAGGGTGGGCAGAGAGGGGAGAGGGAGTGGTGGGGCTACGTAGGAGTGGGCTGGTGGTGTATTTAAACCTCCAGGCAATGTCACGCCTTATGTAAGCAGAGCAGCTTCCCAGGGATTGGGGCCGAAGTCAGCTGATTAAGGCTGATTATCCCATGGGCCTGTGTGGGGGCGGGAGGTTACATAACCAGCCACGCACTGTGTTTAATTCATACTTCCCAGTTGAGGAGTGGGGAGATTGTGCAGATCAGCCCTGTACTTTGAAGGTGTGCTGGCCACACGCAGAGGGCTGTGGATCCAGGGGCCCCAGGACCTCAGGGCAAGTGCACCCATGGAAAGGCACTGTGGGGTGGGGGTGGGGTGGGGTGTGTGGACTAGAACTCATATCCTGTGATGGTGGACAGCGTGTTTTCCTCCAGGGTATGGTGTGTGTGCTTGTGTGTCGTCAAGTGAAGCTATGTCCAAATGTCCTTCTTTTCTTTTTCCTGATTGAGTTCAAAGCTCTGTTGTTCTAAACATCCCATTCAGGAGTGTGGAAAATCATGGGTGTCATTCAGTTTGTGCACTGCGCAAGACCATGCAGTGAGACACCTCTCTTATTTAGAATAGCCTAGATTCCCACAGGTAGGAAGATAACCGTTTTGCAGATGTCTACAAAGGATTCTCTAATGAAATCATTGTTTCAGCACATTTTGAGTTGCTGTAGGTTAGGTGTCTTGGCCAACAGAAGTGTGTCCATCAGCATTCCTGTGGCCCTGGTTCATATTTCCAGAATCTCTAGTCTGTAGTCTAATGGGCCTGTGGCTTTTGGGCCTGGGGCAGAACATCAGAACCACAGTTTATAATGTTGGCCACTTTGTAGAGGCTGGAAGACAAAGACAGACAGGAAGGAATGAGGGTCTCAAAGTCCCCTGAACAGCACATCTCTAGTGACCAGGTGTTCTTCCCATAAGCTCTGTCTCCTACAGTACCAGGCTGGTGACCAAGTCCCCATACAAAGCCTTTGGAGGGGAACTAAAGATTCAAACTCCATCAGGCATAGTGGTACCTGTAACCTTATCATTATTCATTTGCTGATTCCAGACCTCACAGCCTCTGTCTTGGGCTGGGTTTGATCACTGTGTTTTTCCTTAGATGTTCTACATTCATGGCTTCTCCAACTTCATGGGGTCTCCACTGGGCTTCTGGTTTCACACTCACAACTTCATGCACTGCCTTCTTGGGGCACACTACCTAGGCTCCAAGTCCTCCTTTTGAAATCTAGGTGGAAACCTCCTTGACTTCACAGCTCTTGCATTTTACCACATAGATGA
>PVIC010005724.1:32526-56868 GCA_004025085.1 Thryonomys swinderianus
AGTGTCTGCCTCGCAAGTGCAAGGTCCCATGTTCGATCCCCAATACCACATACCACCATGCTGGGCATGGTGGTTCATACCTGTAATCTCAGCATTCAGGAGACAGAGATAGGAGGATTGTTGTGAGTTCAAGGCTAGCATGGGCTATATAGTGAGTTTGGGGCCAGTCTGAACCACAAAGTGAGACCTTTTCTTAAAAAAGAAAAAAGAAAGAAAAAGAAAAGACCTAGTCTTCTGTGAGTTCAATGGCACGTGGTAAAATAATGAATAATTAGACAGAAATGAGGCTTGAGAAGAAGCTGAGCCTGGGACTTATCCATGTTATTCTGGAAAGCCAAGACTTTCAGATCTGAGCTTGCCACACCTTTTATTGCCCCCAGATCCAAGCTTGGTATACTTTTCATTCCAAAAACCCAGGAGGCTGGTTGAAATCCAATTTTTTCAGCACTGTTTGTTAAAGAGGTGGTCTTTCTTCCATTGAGGATGTTTGGCTCCTTGTCAAAGATGAGGTGATTTAGTATATCTGGAGTTGTTTCTCGACCTTCTAATCTATTTCATTGGTCCTTAGGACTGTTACTTTGCCAATACCATGCAGTTTTTATAATAGTGGCTTTGTAGTATAGTTTAAAGTTGGGGATTGTGATACCCCTGCCATGTCCTTGTTGCCTAGAATTTCTTTTGCTATTCTAGGCCTCTTCTGGTTCCAGATGAATTTTTGAATTATTTTCTCTACATCTATGAAATATGCTGCTGTGTTGCATTAAATCTATATTATAATTGTGGAAGTATAGCCATTTTGGCAATGTTGGTTCTTCCTACCCAGGAAAAAGGGATGTCTTTCCATTTTCTGAAATCCTCTTCAATCTCCTTTTTCAGAGTGCTATAGCTTTCAGAGTAGAGGTCTTTTACCTGCTTTGTTAGATTAATTCTTAGCTATTTCATTTTTTTGGATACTATTGTGGAAGAAATTAACTCCTCAATTTCTTTCTCAATGAGTCTGTTGTTTGTGTATACAAAGGCTATTCATTTTTGAGCATTGACCTTGTATCCAGCTATGCTACTAGATTTGTCATTTAAATCTAGCAGTCCTTTGGTTGAGTTTTTAGGATATTCTATATAGAGTATCATGTCATCAGCAAATAATGACAGTTTAATTTCTTCCTTTCCTATCTTTATTCCTTTTATTTCTTTCTCTTGTCTAATTACTAGTGCTAATTCCAGCACTATATAGAACAGGAGTAGTGAAAGTAGACATCCTTGACTTGTTCCTAATCTTAGTGTGAAAGGCCAAAGACTTATCTCTCTCACCATGCACTAAACTAAAATCAAAGTGGATTAAAGACCTAAATATTAAAACAGACACACTAAACCTGCTGCAAAGCAGGTTAAGTAGAACTCTTGGAGACATTGGCTTTGGGAAAGACTTTATGAACAAAACCTCTGCAGCACAAGAACTAGCAGAAGAAATGAACAACTGGGATCTCATCTTACTAAAACCTTCTGCAACAGAAGAGAGACCACCAGCCAAGCAAAAGAACCCAACAATATGGTTAAAAAGAAAAATTACCAGCTGTTTCTCAAACAAAGGACTACTGTATAGAATATACAAAGGGCTTTTAAAAAACTAGCTCCCCCTCCCAATTTAAAGATCCAGTCCAAAAATGGGCATCTGAAATGAACAGATACTTTTCAAATGAACAAGTAAAAGCAGTAAGAAGCATATGAAGAGGTGCTCAACACTGCTAGTCATTTCAGAGATGCAGATGAAAACAACACTGAGATTCCATCTCACTCCACAAAGAATAGCTGCTGTCATGAAATCAACCAACAACAAATTCTGGCAAGGCTGTGGGGAGAAAGGAACCCTCCTCCACTGTTGGTGGGAATGTAGACTGGTGCAACCACTGTGGAGATTTCTCAAAAAATTAGGATTAGAAGACTAGGGATTTAGCTCAGTGGTTCTGGTATCTGCCTGGCAAGGGCAAGACCCCAAATTTTAATCCCAGAACCACACAACACAGTGTTGGGCATGGTGGCTCACTCCCACCAGCAATCAATACCACACACCACAGTGCTGGGAGTGATGGCTCATGCCTGTAATCCCAGCATTTGGGAGGCAGAAGCAGGAGGATTGCTGTGAGTTTGAGGCTAGATTGGGCTACATAGTGAGTTCAGGGCCAGCCTGAACCACAAAGTGAGACCCTATCTCAAAAAACTGAAAAACAAACAAAACACCCTAGGATTAGAGGTCCCATTTGACCCTGCTATTCCTCTGCTAGGTATATGCATGAAAGAATTAAAAGAGGGCCAGATATTTAGCTCAGTGGTTCTGGCACCTGCCTAGCAAGTGCAAGGTCCCTGGTTCAATCCTGGTAACCACATACAATACTGGGCGTGGTGACTCATGACCACCAGCAATCAGTGCCACGTACCATAGTGCGGGGCATGGTGGCTCACACCTGTAATTCCAGCACTCAGGAGGAAGAGGCAGGAGGACTGATGAGTTTGAGGCTTGCCTGGGCTACATAGTGAGCTCAGGGCCAGCCTGAACTACAATATGAGACACTGTCTCAAAAAAAAAAAGAATTAAAAGATTCATATCACAGTGACATATGTACACCCATGTTTATAGCAGTTCAGTTTGTGATAGCCAAATCTTGGAAACAATCCAAATGCTCATCAACTGGAGACTGGATAAAGATGTGTGTGTGTGTGTGTGTGTGTGTGTGTGTGTTTAATAAAATGGAGTTTTACTCTGCCATAAAGAATGATAAATTTGAGTCATTTATACTTAAATGGATATACCTTGAGAACATACTCATAAGTGAAATAAATAGGTCACAGATGTGTAAATACCATATCTTTTCTCTAGTATGAGAAACTCAAGATGAAAATGAGTTCTAAAATGTATGATAGATATTGTGAAACAGAAAATATTCAAAGGGAAAAGGTGGGTAGAGGTAAGTAAAGGGGAATAATTTAATGGTAAGAAAGGAAGCAAAACTTATGTATAAAGGGGGTGGAGGACTCTGGGAGGCAGGAGAAAGGGGAAAATGAGAATTAAATTGTGTTGTGTACTGGTACAAATTCTCAATGTCGAGTGTTATAATGATGTATATACAGAAATGTACCAATAAAATCAATTGAGAAGAAAGAAAGAGAAAGAAAGAAAAAGAAAGAAAGAAAGAAAGAAAGAAAGAAAGAAAGAAAGAAAGAAAGAAAGAAAGAAAGAAAGAAGAAAGAAAGAAAGAAAGAAAGAAAGAAAGAAAGAAAGAAAGAAAGAAAGAAAGGGAAAAAAAGAAAGACCTGGGAGGGCATGGCAGAAACAGCAATAGTCCTAAGGAAGTTATGTAGATGAAGATCCCACAGGGCAGAGCAGACACTGTCAATGGTCCCTGAGAAGTTATGTAGATCCTGGTGTAGTTCTGCCCGAAAGCATCAGAGCATGTGGTATCACTGGAGTCCCTGTTACTACCAGAGGTGAAGACAAGAGTTTAGGTCCCCAAGTCTATCTGTTGGCTGGAAAGCTCAGCCTAGTCATAGTCTTAATTGTGCCATTATTTCTCCCAAATAGAACTGTTCCCAACACCACCCTGCCTGGCTCATTGCTTCTTTTTAACATTAATCTTTGTAGCAACCAAGATCTGCTTAGCCAAAATCTTTGTGGCAGCTCTGTTTGCAGCTGTATTTTTTTTTTTTTTTGGTGGTGGTACTGGGGATCGAACTCGGGCCCTTGTGCATCCAAGATTGGCACAGTACCACTTGAGCTAAATCCCCAGCCCTTGCTTAGCCAAAATCTTGCAGGCTCCAACATTTTACAAACTTCCTTTTTAGCCACTAGCAAAATTTTTCAAATTATTCAGCTCTGCTTTTTGGTTCTGCTTCTCATGGTGGCTGTGGCTATAAAAAAAAAAAATGCCAGCAGTATATCTATGGCATAGCCTCAACATTAGGCTACCTTGAATTCTTTTCTCTCAAACTAATTAGTTCCTTACTTGACCTCAGTCTCCTGCAAAGTCTCAGAAGAAGAGTAAAATGTAGACAAATGTTTTGCTAGAGCATAATATACATAGTCTTGAGTCCAACTCCCAAAAGATTTCTTGTTCCCAACTGAAATATCCTGAGCCAAATTATTACCCTGTGTATTTTTATTGTAATTTTAGTCTTCTGAGCTCAGACTAGAATCTCCTTTAGCCTTCATCTCTAGCCATCATCCTCCAAAATCTTCCAAACTTTTCCCATAAACTAACTCCAAAGGCTTCTTAGCCACATTGCTAGGTGTATTTACAGCAATGAACCCACTCTCAGTACCAAACTTCATGTTAGTTTAGGTTCACTAGAGGAATAGATTTTATGTAAACTATGTGTACACAAAAGATTTATGAGATAGCTTTACAAGATGAGAACCAAAAGAGTTCCAGTGTGAGAGAAACTGAAGATGTAAATGAGGTCCAGAACATATGATAGGTATTGTGAAACAGGAGGAAAATGTTTAAAGGGAAAGGGGGGGTGGGGGAAGTAAAAGAGAAAAAAAAAATTTTAAATATTTTTTAATTTTAAAAAAAGAGTCCAAGATAACATCCAGTGCACCAGAGAGCTGAAGATCTATTGCAGTTGAAGATTGAAGGCCCTAAAGCTCAGTGCATAAGTCTGTGTTGGAAAGCCAAGAAGTCAGCATGGGAAGGCTGAAGGGACTAGAGACCAACATCCAAAGGTGATAGTGAAGACTGGAGTTTCTCCAAGGAAACAAAGGATCCCCTTCTTCCTGCCCTGCCCTTCCATCCCACAGCTCTCCCCATCTCACAGCAAGTCTACCTCCTCCAGTTGCCAATACTGCTTTACACATGGAACAGAAGCATAGCTGGTAGAAATACACTCAGAGATTGGATAAAGATGTTTTTAATGGAGTATTACTCTGCCATAAAGAAGACAAGATTCATTCATTTATGTGCAAATGGATACATCTGGAGGACACACTAATAAGTGAAATAAATAGATTACAGGTATGCAAATACTGGATCTTTTCTTTGATATGAGCACCTGCAGATGGAAATAAGTTCTAGAATATATGATAGCCTATGTAAAATAGGCAATTTCCAAAGGGAATTTGGTGTGGAAACATAATGAGGGAAAGGAATAAATATTATTCTGAAAGAGAATAAAAGAGCATGTATACAGGGGGTGGGTGGGTAGGGATGTGGGTAAAAATGAGAATTGACTTCCGTCGTACACTGGTACAAATTCCTGTATATAAAATGTACCAGTAGGTCTGGGGATTTAGCTCAAGTGGTACCGCACCAACCTTGGATGCACAAGGGCCTGAGTTCAATCCCCGATTCTGCAAAAAAAAAAAAAAAAAAAAAGTACCAATAAAGAATTCAATTAAAAAAAAAGAAAGAAAGAAATACACTCAGAGACAGCCAGTAGTTTACCCACTGGTCAAAGAGTGTGTCTGTGGCTGGAATAAAAGTCTTTTATCTATGTTCTTCCATGTCTTTCAAAAATTTGCATTTTTCTAAAATTTTGATATGCTTTAAAAACAAATCATTTTCAACTTCTATCTGCCTGTCTACTATCTATCTAGTTGCTTTTGAAGAAATTCCATGTCCACATCACCAAATTGTGAGGGCACAGAGAGAATATAAAGAAGAAATCACTTAGCAGAGTGTGGTCCACACATCTATAATCCCAGCATTCTGAGAGGCTGAGGCAGGAGACTGCAAGTTCAAACCCAGCCCAGGATACTTAGTGAGTCTGAAACAAAGCTGGGATGTAACTCAGTGCAAAGGCCCTGGGTTCAGTTCTCCAGTACCACAAAGAAGAATAACCCCTTCCCCTAACAACATGGGGGTCCTCCAGTGATATCCTTATGGATATCACTCACCAGACACAAAGTACACTACCCACACTGTGGCTGAAACTGCCCACAGTTCATCAGAACGTCTTGAGCTGCCTGGTTCCTTGTAGTACTAAGCAGAACCCATGATGGGGCACTGAAAAGCCAGGCCCTCAGCCTGGTACTACCATCTCCAAGCACTGTACTGGGGACTGGGCAGCATTTCCAAAGCCCTGACGGAGGCCTGAAAGATAACAACTTTGGCCGAGCTTGGTGGCTCAAGCTTGTAATCCCAGCACTTGGGAGGCAGAGGCAGGAGGATTGCTGAGTTCGAGGCTTGCCTGGGCTACGTAGTGAGCTCAGGCTAGCCTGAACTACAAAGTGAGACCCTGCCTCAAAACAAAACAAAACAAAAGCCAACTTTGTTTCTTCTAAGTGTTTCATTGTAAAGACACAGAACATTGTGAAGGGTCTATAACTGAGGCAGAGAGCTGGTCCACATGGCTCATACCCATCACTCAGCTCCCAGGAAGTGCTAGTCAGTGCTGACCCTCCATCTCCAAGGGAATAGTGCAAAGCTTGTATCTGAGGGGTTCCTGTCCTGCACAGCACCCCACACACCCTCCAAGTGACCTCTGAAGTGAGGTCAGTGCTGTGTAAATAGCTGCTCTGGGTGTCTAGAAATTCCTGCAGGAGTTAGATTTTGAACAGATGTGGTTGTTTTGTTTTGTTTTTTGAGACAGAGTGTCACCACATAGTCCAGGTTGGCCTTGAGCTCACTGTGTAGCTCAGGCTAGTCTTGAACTCGCAGTGATCCTTCTGCATCAGCTTCCTGAGAGTTGGGATTACAGATGTGTACCATTATCCCTGGCTCAGGGTCAGATACAATTATTATTATTCTTTTTTCTTGAGACAGAGGTCTCACTTTGTAGTTCAGGCTGGCCCTGAGCTCACTGTGTAGCCCAGGCTAGCCTCAAACTCAGCAATCCTTCTGCCTCTGCCTCTGCCTCTGCCTCTGCCTCCCGAGTGCTGGGATTACAAGCTTGAGCCACCAAGCCTGGCACTGTACCAGGTACAATTCTTAAAGGAGTTTTTCAACCTATGATTATGTTCAAGGTATCTTGGTGGTCCTCAGATCTGGTCATACTTCACAACTGTCTGAGGGGGTTCTTCTAGGACTGATGGCAACAATGGCCATAGTGCTCATAACCCCAGACTCCAGCCTTTGTGAGGACACAGAGTGGCACCTCTGGCACAGAGGCAGTGTCTGCTTGCTCCTCTCTCCAGGATCTGAGCCTCACAATGCAGTATAAGTACAGCAGGCCTCCAGGCATTGGGCCCTCTGTGCAGTCCCTGAAGCCTTCTTCCCCAAGACCCTGCCAGACTGTGGTATGGAAAGCAGTGCCCAGCCAGAGCCTAAACTGCAGACCAGAGAGTCACAGGGGCCCAGGTACCTGCAGGAGCCCAGCCTCCCCATCCATGCTGAGACTTGAGTCTGAGTAAGGAGCAGTTGGTTGAAGCCCTGAATCTGGAAGGCTGTGGGCAGCTGTGCCATGCCCCCCAGAAGTATCTTCCCCACAGACGTCCACGCAGTCTCTTTCTTTCCTGGTGCTGTAGTTTCTTTTTTTTTTTTTTTTTTTTTTTTTTGAGACAGGGTCTTGCTTTGTAGTTCAGGCTGGCCCTGAGCTCACTATGTAGCCCAGGCAAACCTTGAACTCAGCAATCCTCCTGCCTCTGCCTCCTGAGTGCTGGGATTACAGGCATGAGCCACCAGCTCAGCACTGTGGTATGTGGTATTGCTTGCTGGTGGGCGTGAATTACCACGCCCAACATTGTATGTGGTTACCAGAATCAAACTCAGGACCTTGCACTTGCAAGGCAGGCACCAGGACCACTGAGCTAAATCTCCAGCCCTGTACTTTCTTTTTTTTTTTTTTTTTTTGAGACAGGGTCTCACTTTGTAGTTCAGGCTGGCCCTGAGCTCACTGTGTAGTCCAGGCAAGCCTGGAACTCAGCAATCCTCCTGCCTCTGCCTCCTGAGTGCTGGGATTACAGGTGTGAGCCACCACGCCTGGCACTGTGGTATGTGGTATTGATTGCTGGTGGGCGTGAGTCACCATGCCCAGCATTGTATGTGGTTACAGGGATCGAACTCAGGACCTTGCACTTGCGAGGCAGGTGCCGGAACCACTGAGCTAAATCTCCGGCCCCTGTAGTTTCATTTTTGTCACAGAACCATGGTTTACTTCCTGGCACCTTCTTGGTAGACAGTTTGGGTTTCTCTGCCTTTGTTTTCTCCCCTTTAAAACAAGGCTGAAGATCCTTGCTTTATGATTAATTTGCCAGAATTATTGAAGGCGCTTAAAAAGGAGTTGGCTGCTTGGTGTGGTGGTCCACCTCTATAATCCTTAAGGAGCTGGAGCAGAATTGAAAAAATTTTTTTGAGACAGGATCATGCTATGTAGTTCAGACTGCCCTCAAACTCATGATATAGTCCCAGCTGGTCTCAAACTCTGTTATTCTCCTGCCTCAGCCTCCCTAGTGCTGGGAAAACAGGCATGCATCACCAAGCCCAGTGAAGATTACAATCTGAGCCCAGCCTGGGCAATTTACCAATTTAGCAAAACCTGTTTCACAAATGAATGAATGAATGAATGAATGAATGAATGAATGAATGAATGAATGATTGTTAAAGATAAGGTGGGGATGTACCTCAGTGAAAAGGCCCTGGATTCAATCTCCCATCGAAAGAAAAAAAGGAAGGAAGGGAGGGAGGGAGGAAAGAAAGAAAGAAAGAAAGAAAGAAAGAAAGAAAGAAAGAAAGAAAGAAAGAAAGAAAGAAAGAAAGAAAGAAAGAAAGAAAGAAAGAAAGAAAGAAAGAAAGAAAGAAAGAAAGAAAGAAAGAAAGAAAGAAAGGGGGAGGGAAGGAAAGAGGAGGAAGGAAGGAAGGAAGGAAGGAAGGAAGGAAGGAAGGAAGGAAGGAAGGAAGGAAGGAAGGAAGGAAGGAAGGAAGGAAGGAAGGAAAGAAGAAGGAAAGAAAGGGAAAAAAGTGCCAGACACCAAGGTTTTCTCTTTCTCCTTCCCAAGGAACTCTTTCTGCTCAGGGAAATGCCACAGAAAGGTCTGTCTCAAAACTCATCTCCCTGGGCCAGGGGTTTAGCTCAAGTGGTACTGTGCCTATCTTATAAGCACAAAGTTCTGTGTTCAAATTCCAATACTACAAATAAATGAATGAATGAATACATGAGATTTGATTGTTTTTAAAAAAGCAGTTCATCTTCCTAAAGCTTGTGTTGAGCAGGATTCCAGGCTGTGCCTGATCAGAGTTCCATTAGTGATGATTTATGATACCTGCCACTAGTGCATGAAGCAGGTAAGAAGGGCTGCACCTGGCTTCCCTGCAACTCTGTCAGGCTGAGACAGTGTCACTCAAATACCCCAAGAAAACAAACCGCCTGGCATATCTGGAGGAAATGGCCTGGGGGGCTTGGATCCAGATCATTGAGTGACTTGGACAACTACTATTCATTCCTGGGCCTCAAGGCTCACTCTGTCCTCAGTGAGTCAATTGATGAGACACTAGGACACAACTCAGGTCACCTGAACCCCCTCCCATCACATGACTGTCTGCTTTGTCCCCGGGGATCCTCTGAACCCAGGAAGTTTCTGACTGTGGATTCCCAGGGATAGAGGAGCCCCAAGACTGATCAGCCTGGGGACCACTTGCTGGACTGACAACTGGGGTTCCATCTCAGCCTGGCCCACTTCTTGTTTCTACCCACTGCTGGGAGAGCCCTGTGAGTCAGAGTCCCTTCTTGCTGTGAGAAGTTTTTGTGAGACTCCCCTGCAGGTAGGTCTCAGGCTATGTGTCTCTCAAACTCAACAAGTCAACTATAATTCAAATCTCCCCCAAAAGTTTTAAAAAAAATAATAGAACAAAAAAATTCTACCTTTGAAAAGAGAGAGACAATTTTGAGATATTGAGAGAAAAAGGGATACGATGCTTCACAAAAGAACTCTGGTTACACATGTCCTATTCTAGGTAGGTCGAAGGCTCCTGGCCCCTGTAGGTCAAGCACATCTAGCCCTGGACAGGTCAAAGACATTCTGTTCCAGGGCTGGAGATTTAGCTCAGTGGTTTTGCTGCCTGCCTAGCAAGCACAAGGTCCAATAAAATCAATTCAAAAATTAAAAATAGGGGGCCGGAGAGTTAGCTCAGTGGTTCCAGCGCCTGCCTCACAAGTGCAAGGTCCTGAGTTCGATCCCCAGTAACCACATACAATGCTGGGTGTGGAGACTCACACCCACCAATAATCAATACCGCATACCACAGTGCCGGGAGTGGTGGCTCATGCCTGTCATCCCAGCACTTGGGAGGCAGAAACAGGAGGATTGCTCAGTTCAAGGCTTGCCTGGGCTACATAGTGAGCTCAGAGCCAGCCTGAACTACAAAGCGAGACCCTGTCTCAAGAAAATAAATAAATAAATAAATAATTGATTTTATTGGTACATTTTATATATACATCATGATCACACTTGACATTGAAAATTTGTACCAGCATATGACATGACTTAATTCTCAACTTTCCCCATTTCCCTGCCCACCCTACAACTCCCCACCCCCTATATACATAAGCTTTGATGCAGGCATAATTTTAAACACACTATGGATCCAACAAGGTGTGGCATAACCCAGGAAAACTGTTCTTTAGAGACCATACTTGTTGCCTAGATTCTTTGTCCATATCCTCAAGCCTTTCAAATTCCCCAACTATAGGATTTATTTCTTGAAAACATACTGAGGCCCTCCTTGGCGGTGAATCATGATCCAAATCCACCTGTCTCTTTTACCTCTCTGTCTATACTATGTGAAACCCACTGAGCTGAAACTGTCAACTGGCATCACCCTGGGGATGTCAAGCCAACCCTTTACATCTGCGTGGTCCTCAGTTTCCTCATTCATAGCCAAGGACACAGAGATCCCAGTGGAGTAGGCACCGTGTACCTGTTCTGCCTATGCTGTGGGCTCGCTGAGGTGCGGTGGTCACTACTAGATTCTCAGTGCCAATTTTGGAGGTTCCCAGACTACAGCGGAGAATGAGTTGAAGCCATTTCTGGCTCATGCCTTCACAGAAAACATGTGTTCTCTCCCTCATCAAAGGTGCCACTTCTTCCACACCAAGCACTGTGCACACTGTGAGCCAGGAGCCCTCAACCAAGAACAGGAGGACCCCTAGGTATCTACAGTGCCACCCAAGGCAATAATGACATAGGGGGAATACATGTAACTCTCAAGCCTACTAGACATCCAAAGGGTGAATTCATCTTCTCTAAATTAAAAAAAAAGAATTATAGGAACAATGGAGATTAAGTATAAGAAAAACTTATTGAGACAAAGATAGTTTCTCTGTGGGGTCAGAGGTTTAGCTCAGTGGTTCCAGTGCCTGCCTAGCAAGCAAAAGGTCCCTGGTTCAATCCCAGTAACCACATAGGTGGACATAAGGTGGGAAAAACTATAACCAATTAATAAGATTACAAGTAGAGTCACTTAGGTAATATTGATTAAGTGGGGATCCAATGAAGAAGCAGGTGTAGAAGGAACGAACAAGGATTTCTGGTAAGGGATGTGTTGTGAATATTTCCTGGAAAGAATAGGTTAGATCTTGATCTCCCACAGAGATGATTAATACTTATTAGGATATCATTCACTGCTATTCATCCTTAGCAGAAGCACAAGGTTGTGGTAGCTTCCTCTTCTTTTACAATGGTGGTCTTCAATGAAAATGTCTCAATTATTCTCCATGTTGGCTCTTCAAGGGCCACCCCTGCCTAACTGCCTGTAAGATATCTAATTAAGGGGCCAGGGATTTAGCTCAGTGGTTCTAGCACCTGCTTAGCAAGTGCAAGGTCCCTGGTTCAATCCCCCCAGCAACTACATACAACAATATCAGGCATGGTGGCTCATGCCCACTAGCAATCAGTACCACATACCACAAATGCCAGGCTTGGTGGCTTACACCTATAATCCCAGCGCTCTGCAGGCAGAAGCAGGAGGATTGGTGAGTTTGAGGCTATGCTGGAACAACATAATAAGTTCAGGGCCAACCTTAACTACAAAGTGAGATCCTGTCTTAAAAACTAAAAAAAAATAAAAAAGCAAAACAAAACAAAAAACCTTAGTTTTCCCACAGAAAACAGCCATTTGACATTGACCAATGTATGCATATCAGAATAATACATTTAGCATAGCACTGTATTTCCCCTAAGCCTATTGAAATTATTGGGGTACCCTTTGTGAACAAAGGCTGGAGCAAATTTTTCCAGACAATCGCTCCTTATTTACCAAAAGGAATTCTGTCTAGGAGTTTTTCTAAGCCCAAGGGTCTTTATTTAATTATCTTAACATTTTATTTATGGCCTATGAAAGCCAGATTATAATTACATTATTTTTGATCAATGAAAGATTCCTGAGTTGTTATACTCAGATGACACTAGGTAGTTGTTTCAGCAAGGAGAAAAACTTGCTGGATTGGTGCACCTTTCTACAGGGTTGAGGTTCTATCCACAAAATGAAATTTTAGTATATGTGCTGCCGAAGCGAGCACAACACAAAATGAAATTGAAACACACCAAAAATAAGGAGAATTTTCTCATATATATAAATCTATATAGATGCACATAAAGTAGTAAGATAGTACAAGAGCAATTCAAGAATATAATTACCACTCCAGCAAAATAACACTGGTAACATTTCAGCACAGGTAAAACAGGGTCTCAGCATTTAAAGCAAACTTTAGCTTGTCCTCTGGTATAATAATGTTCCATTACAGGGATCCTGCAAGCTCCTGCCTCATGTTCCTTTGTCCTATCAGTTAATATTGCTCTCCTAAAAGCAGATCTCTACTTGGGGCACTTCCTGGTTCACACATCTGGATTCTTTGAGGGGGGACCAGCCCCTCCCAAAAGTCAGAATTTAGCCATTGGCCTTGTACAGGTCTCAGAAGGAGTCAATTCCTCCTGAGAGCACATGGTGCTTTTAGCATATTTTAAGGACATCAGCTTAATTGTTCTTTCCCCGGGAGCACTTCCTATTGGGTCTTGTAGGCACATTCTCTTCTCCAAACTTATACAAGGCTGCAAGCTCTATTACAAATAACCTTTACAGTACTGTATTTGTGAAACCAGTTTTGACATCATTTTGATCATCTGGGAACCTGGGGAATGCTATCTTCAATGACATTTATCTACAAGCCAATTTAAGTTACAATTTAAGTTACAGGCAAATGTCTAAAAATTCAAAAGGGCATAAAAAAAATCATTGAGCTCAAACAAAACAATTATGTGTTATAACATATTGAGCAGACAGACAAACACACACAGAAGACAACTTGTTTATAAACCACAGAGCACTCAGATGTATTTGGCCAAGTTGAATTTTGATAATCTTTTTATAATTTTTAGTTTTATAACTATAAATAAGACCAGTCAGAACTTTTCTAGGTCACTTAACAGAGATCTCTAATAAGAAACAAAAGGAATAAAAAGTTTTTACACTTGTGAAAGCAAAAACAGTTTTAAAATGGGTCCTACACTGACTGAAATACTCAGCTCCCTATTCTCACTGTTGCTTTGATAGCCACAGTTGTTTGATAGCTGCATATAAATGTTCCCTTGAAAGGGACAGACTATTACAGGTAATTTAATTATGTCTGGGGAATGTACTCAGAAAACATTTGGGTGTAAAAAGAAACTATCTGACACAATTTAGAGATAAGTATGAATTCCAAATAGTTAGGAAAGAGGCTTCTGTATTCCATTTTAGTCCTAGGGGAGTAGGCAGGCCATGCATAGGTTCAGAAAAATACTAAATTGCTCTTTCTCAGTATGTGAGGCTATAAAATTCTAAAGGAGTGAGAGTTTTATATATGGAGTCTCCTGTCTGAAATAAGAGAAAGAGATTGGGCACTGGAAAAATCTGGGTATGGACTAGTCAGCCACCTTTTACCAGCTGCATGGCCCTATCTTCCTTAGAAAGCTCCTATTCCTATCCATCTAGGTATTCCCAAAGCACAAGTTAACTTTAAAAGAAGCAAAGGGAAAGAGGGCATCCCTGCCTATCCCACTTGTTCTGCACCCTATTTAAAGCATCTCTTAGACTTCATTTCACCTAGTATCAGTGGTAGCAGACTGGAGGTGCAAGGGAGTGTCCAGAGCAGGTTAACCATTCTTATAGGGCACCTGGACTTTCTTCCACAATGCCAGGTATGGTGGGCATGAACCACCACACACATAATCCCACCAATCAGCACCATGCATCACATTGCTGGGTATGGTGGCTCACCCTTGTAATCCCAGGACTCAGGAGGCAAAGGCAGGAAGATTGCTATGGGCTTGAGGCTAGCCTGGGCTACATAGTGAACTCAGGGTGAGCCTGAACTACAAAGTGAGGCCCTGTCTTAAAATTTTTTTTAATTAAAAATTAAAAACCATTAAACCTAGACCAGTTTTTGAATATGACCGAGAAATAAGTGAAGATCAGCTTTACTCTGGAAGAGTTCCAGGGAAGGGAAATTCACCATTCTCGAAGCTTTATCTTGAAATCCAGCAACCACAGAGGAGAGAAAGTCCTTGAAACAAATACTGTTGAGAAATGCATTATTTCTCAGGGTCAGGGTAGTGGAGAAGGAACTGAAGAATGGCTCTAAGTATGGCACAAGAACTAAATCTTAACCATCTCAGGTGTAGAAAGACAATTAAAATCAACAACTTTCAGGCCAGGGATTTAGTTCAGTAGTTTAGGTGTTGGCCTCACAAGCACAAGGTCCTGAGTTGATCCCCAGTAACTACATACCACAATGCCAGGTGTGATGACTCATGTCCACTAGCAATCAATACCACACACAGTGCTGGGCATAGTGGCTCACACCTGTAATCCCAGTACTCGGGAGGTCAAGGCAAGAGGATTGCTGTGAGTTTGAGGCATGCCTGGGCTACATAGTGAAATACAAAGTGAGACCCTGTCTTAAAAAAAAAAAATCAACAACTTTCTTAGAATGGGTCTGTAATCCTTAGAAAAACAGAGACAAAAATTGTGGTTGACTCCAACTACAAGCAGATAATTAAACCAATAATCAAAGAACCTGAATGGCTGCTTTTTTTATTTGCCTCTTGAAAGAGAGAGAATGAAAGTGTTCTAACTATACTGTTTAGAGGCTACTTTTTAATAAATTACTCTGAATCTATAATATTTAATTATGATTTAAATATCCTATTGGCTAGTGAATAGTTCCCCAATTTTGTGTAAATATTTCCAAAGCCACATCTTGCATTTATAAACAAACTGAAGTGGTGCCCAGCACACAGGCTTGGTGTTGGAGCATTGTTTGAGCTTCTAGAGTGCAGTCTGGGACTCAAATTTCAAGGTTAAAATATGGGTATCTGTCTTTTGAGTTTTTCTATAAGCTGATAAAAGAGTCATGCAATTATTATAGATAGGAAAGCTAGTCAGACATGTGGTAGGTAGATAGTTTAGGGCCAGTCTTCAAAAAGCCCACATAGAGGACAGTCAAGAAGACTTAACTGAAGGTCAACATTACCAAAGGAGAAAATGGCCCTACCCACTAAAACTATTGATACCTCTAGGGTGAAGTGCTAAAACCTTGATCCACCTAGAAAAGTCTCCTGACTCTACACGCTTGCTACAAGACTTGATTTTTCATTGGATCCTCATCTAGTCAGTATTGCTTAAGCAACTATACTTCTAATTTTATTGATTGATCATGGTCCATTTTGTGATTTCTCATTGTACCAATGTTACCTAAGCAACTATATTTGCAATGTTACTGGTTGGCTGTAATTTTGCCCCACCTTAAACCACCCCACCTCATGGCTTTGCTCCATAAGGGCCCTCTGAAAAGTGAGGAGGGTGGACTACCCATCTTTCCTGGGTCCTCTTTCTGTCTCTCTTAGGCAGAATCTTTTCTCTCAATAAAATTTTCCAACTCGGACCTTTGCCATTCATTCCTAAAATTCATTCTTTTATTTTAGAGAACATGAACTCATGTATCAGGTTGGAAGCCACACCCCTGTATCACAATCTCACTGTATCCTACTACCCAAAGGCAAAAAAAAGCCTTTAATTTCTAGGAATCTCCTTAGCTGTTTTAGAGTCTTGGGCTATGGGAAGGAAAAAATTATTTTTTTCTCCCAATCTTCAGGTTCCCTTAGATATAATAAGGCCTAAATATTTTACCTCAAGGCTGCACAGTTGTGTCTTAGATCTAGAAACCTTATAACCTCTGTCTGCTAAAAACTAGCATAGGTGCCTTGGCTAGAGAGGTCTCCTGAAGGGGACATCACAGAATACCATTTACATATTACAAAACTGTGACTTGGGAAATACTATACTATTTTCTTTTATCAGATAAGGACCTAAGGATGTCTTTGTCTTTAAATAAATAGTAAAAGAATAAATAGGATACACGCCTGTAATCCCAGCACTCGGGAGGCAGAGACAGGAGGATTGCTGAGTTCGTGGTGGCTTGCCTGGGCACCATAGTGAGCTCAGGGCCAGCCTGAACTACAAAGTGAGACCCTGTCTCCAAAAAGCAAAAAAAAAAAAAAAAAAAAAAGAATAAATAGGATAAATAGTTGACAATTTAAAATAGCCAAAGGGCTTAGTTTTTATCTTTTTTAAACTTTTAACAATTTATGCTTGAAAATGTCTTTTATTCCAGGACTGGAGATTTAGTTCAGTGGTTCCAGCATCTGCCTATCAAGTGCAAGGTCCTGAGTTTGATCCCTGGTACCACATAAAATGCCAGGTGTGGTGTTTCATGCCTATAATCCCAGCCCTTAGGAGGCCAAAGCAGGATTGCTGTGAGTCTGAGGCTAATCTGGGTTACACAGTGAGTTTAGGACCAGACTAAATGACAAAGTAAGACCCTGTCTCAGGTCAGAGATTTAGCTCAGTGGTTCTAGCGCCTGCCTAAAAAGTGCAAGGTTATAGGTTCAATCCCTGGTACCACATACAACAAAATGACACAGGAGAGGAGGCTTAGCTCCTCAGCTGAAATGCAAGTTTGTGTTCTCTAAAATTTGAAGAATGAATTTTAAGAACAATGGAGGTTTGGGGCCAGAGGGTTAGCTCAGTGGTTCCAGCACCTGCCTCGCAAGCGCACAGTCCTGAGTTCAATCCCCGGTAACCACATGCAATGCTGGGCGTGGAGATTCACGCCCACCAGCTATCAATACCACATACCACAGTGCAGCCGTGGTGGCTCACGCTTGTAATCCCAGCACTCGAGAGGCAGAGACAGGAGGATTGCTGAGTTCAAGGCTTGCCTGGGCTACATAGTGAGCTCAGAGCCAGCCTGAACTACAAAGTGAGACCCTGTCTCAAAAAAAAAAAAAAGAAGGTTTGAGTAGAAATTTTTTTTTTTTTTGAGATAGGTTCTTGCTTTGTAGTTCAGGCTGGCCCTGAGCTCACTATACAGCCCACGCATGCCTCAAACTCAGCAATCCTCCCGTCTCTGCCTCCCAAGTGTTGGGATTACTGGCGTGAGCCACTATGCCCAGCACTGTGGTATGTGGCATTGATTGTTGGTGGGCATGAGTCAGCATGCCCAGCATTGTATGTGGTTAACAGGGATCAAACTCAGGACCTTGAGCTTGCAAGGCAGGCACTGGAAGCACTGAGCTAACTCTCCAGCCCTGAGTAGGAAAATTTTATTGAGAGAAAACTTCTTCCTTAAGAGAGACAGAGGGGGGAACCTGGAAAGTGAAGAACCCAAGGATCACTTCTTCCAGGGGAATTTTATAGACTAAAATCATGAGATGTGTGAGTTCAAAAATAGGGTCACCAATGAAGAATCAAGCCTTAAAGGGTCTTTCTTGTCAAGAGACTCCTCCAGGTGGTTCAAGGTCCTGGCCCATTATCTGGGGATTTTGTAATGACTTCATTCCAAGGAGAGGCAGGGTCCAGACCTTGACCTTCCATCCTAGGAGGAGAATGAGGCCTGTAGTGTAATTTCTCATTGATGGTGTTGACCTTCAGAAGGATCCTCTTTTTGCAAGTCTTTCAAGGGCTGGGCCTATCTATCTGCCTACATGTGTCTAGCTGGCTTTTCTACCTATACTATTCCCCCTCGGAAGAGGTACCCAAACTGCCATGAAGGGCAATGGGCAAAGACTGATCTAACTTCTTCAGGCTGGAGAGGGGCATAGTTGTAATGGCAGTCAGGGCCACTCCATAGAGGATCTATCTAAAGGCCCTTGATAGACTCCATGCATAAGCATACTGCCTTGAGTCTGGAGGACACGAAAGTAAGAAAGCAGTTAAGTATACATGGACCAAACAGTAAGGTCAATAGTATTATTATGAATATAACCAGTAAGTGTTTCCACAAGGAGGAACCCATAATAGCCTCCCACAGAGAGGATAAGAAGAAGGTCCAGTGCTTTAGAATCTGACATAGCATCAACTTATTATTTGATATCTTGAAAAGAAGTTGAAATTTTGTGGATGTATCAGGGATGTATACACAACACTTGGTTCCTACAATTGTTCAAGTACCCTCTTGGGCTATATTTAAAATGTCTAATGCTGTCTGGTTTTGAGGATGGCTTGTTTTATAAATTTTACTGTTTTAATATTAAGAAGACATATCTCCTCAGTATAAACAATGACTTTTTGTCCCTTACTGAGTTATAAAGCCCTGATCAAAGCTATGAGTTTGGTTAGTTGTGTACTAGTGCCAGGTACAAGTGACTAGTGCTAGACACAAGGAGGAAATCTCAAGCATCTAGTGTAGAGTCACTACTGAGTACCCTGTCTTTTTTCCCATTTTTACAAAAAAAGCTGCCATAACAAAAGAGAAACAACAGAATTAACAAGGGGTGTGTCTAAGTCCCTTTTTTGGCTGCATATGAGTGCAGAATTATTTGTTCACAATCATGTCTTTCAGCCTTAATTTTCTCTTTTTTCTGGTAAAAAGGTGGCAGGATTTAAGGAGGAACATGTCTTTATTTGTACAGCTGGCCCTTCTAGGAGTAAGGCCTGATATTTATGAAGGTGGCTATCTGATAACCATAATCTCCCTTTAGATGAAAGAAGCCCTCCCACATTATGAGGTGTATATGATAAGATCTTTACCTAAAGTCAGCTTGGATGCCTCTGGCATCAAGAGAGCTACTGTAGCCATCGCTCTGAGGCAAGCTGACCATCCTTTTGCTAGGAGATCTAACTCATGGCTTAGGTACCCTATAGGTTGTTGAGCAGGTCCTTGATCTTGGGTGAGCACTCCTAAAGCTATGCCCTGCCTTTCATCAACATATAGATTGAACCTTTGTCCTGTTGGCAAGCTCAATGCTGGGGCATTTAGAAGGGCTTGTTTGAGCTTTTTGAAAGCTGCCTGAGAATCAGGTTCCCAGGTTAAAATATGGGTTTTTACCTTTTTGATTCCTTTGTAAATTGATAGAGGAGTCATGCAGTTTCACCATATCCTGCTATCCAAAGGTGACAGAAACCTGTAATTCCTAAGAATCCCCTAAGATGTTTTTGGTTCTTGGCTGTGGGTAGGAAAGAACTGGTTCAATTCTCTCTTTCCCCAGTCTCTGAGTTCCTTCAGATATAATAAGGCCCAAATATTTTACTTCAGGTCTGTAAAGTTGTGCCTTAGATTAAGAAACCTTATAACTGCTGTCTGCTAGAAAATTTAGCAGAGCATGAGTGTCTTGGCTACAAAGTTCTTCTGAAGAAGCATGTACTAGTATATCACCTACTTATTATAATACTGTGACCTGGGAATATTTAAAACATGCCAATTCATGAGAAAGCACTTGTCCAAAGAGGTGAGGGCTGTCCCTGAATCCTTGGGGAAGAACAGTCCATGTCAACTGAGAGGCCTAATCATGAAGATTTTCAAAGGCAAAAAGAAACTGGGAATCTGGATGTCATGGAATACAAAAGAAAGCATCCTTTAAGTCTAGTACTAAAAACCAACCAGCACCTTCTGGGATCTGAAAGAGAAGGGTGTATGGGTTAGGGAACATTGGGTGGATTGGCACTACTGCTTCATTTACTAATCTAAGGTCTTGCACTAATCTCCAGTCTCCATTAGGCTTTTGAATTCCCAGGATTGGAGTGTTACATGGGCCATTATAGGCCTTAAGCAAGGCCTATATTTTAGATTGTCAATTATAGGCAGTAATCCTTTCTTTACCTCAGGTTTTAGAGGATATTGTCTTTGGTGAGGAAAAATAGTAGGATCTTTGAGATGTGTCTGTACTGGAGCAGCTTTGATTGCTCTGCCTATTTTACCCTCAGTTGCTCATACCTCATGGTCTATTTCTGTCTCTACAAGTGGAAGACAATGTACTTGTCTTGGATGCATATATATAATGGTACCTAAACAGGATAAAGTACCTCACCCAAGAAGGAGAGCTGGGCTTTCAGCCATAATCAAGAAGCAATGAGTGAAGAAAAAGCCATCCCACTTATAGCCTCAAGGTTGGGAGAAATAGTAAATTACCCCCTCTCCTGTGACTCCTTTCACTGAAGTATGACAGCAGGAAGGGAGGCCAGGATTGGAGAGAAGGACTGAGAGAAGAAGGGCACCAGTGCCCAGCAGCAGGCTTACTTCTTTTCACCCTATGGTCATAACTACCCAGGGCTCCTCTGTGGAGATGACTGTCTGGTCAGAGGGAGAAGGCAGTGAGTGCTCCAGGCCCCTTCAGTCCAGCTGGACCAGTTGATGAGAGGGCTCTGAACCTTGGGGCCTTCACCTCAAGGGGCAGTCTGCTTTCCAGTGGTCACCTTTGCAGTTGGGACATCCTTTTGCAGTCCCTCATGAGGTGGCCTGGTTTTTTGCAGCAGTAGCAGACAAGCTGAGTTGTTGAATTTTTCTTGGCGCCCTGAGAGTTAGACCCAGAGTCTATTTCTCTAAGAGCTGCAGCAAATGCTGAAGCCTTCTCTCAATCTCTTTGTCTCCTGTCCTTTGCTCCTTCCCGCTCCCTATTATAAAGTCTTGAGGAGGCAATTTTTATTACGGTCTCAAGTGAACTCTGGACTGGAAGCCAATTTTTTGTAATTTTCTTCTAATATCTGGAACTGACTGAGTAATAAACATGTCTTTAAGAACAATCTGTCCCTCTATTGAGTCAGGAGCTAGTGATGTATGTCTTATCAATGCCTCTCATAAGTGATCTAGGAAGACTGAGGGGTGCTCCTTTTTTCCCTGTTGGATAGTTAATAACTTAAAATAATCAACTAGCTTATTTTTACTTCCTTTTAGACCTTCAATAATGCAGTACAAGTGTCTCCTACAACAGTCTCCTACCTGGTTGTCAGGCCAGCAAGGATCCTGTGTAGGGATAGTTTCTGTTCCAGTAGAAACTTCTAGCTCTCCTGGCTGCCTTTCAGTTGGCGATTTATAGTACATGATATGATATTTATCACCGCCCTTAATGGCAGCCTGTGTTATTGCTTGTACCTCACCAGAAGTAAGTGTCTGATTTAAAATTAGCATCATATCTTTCCAGTTTAAGTCAAAGATTTGGGTGAGTCCTCTCAAAGTCTCAATGTATCTATCGGATCTTCTGAAAACTTTCCTAAGTCTTGCTTGATTTGTTTTAGGTCACAAAAAGAGGGCACATGGACACAACCACATCCAAAAATATTGTCTACTTCTTGTAAGGGGTATTGTCCAGAGGAGTTTGAGATAAGGATGGTTACAGCCCAGTGGAGTGTTGTATTGTGACTGGCTTACTCTCAAACCTTGGAGGATAAGGAGGAGGGATCTCAGGCTCCATGGGACAAGTAAGAAAAACTTTAGTCTTAGTAGGTGGAGAGTTAGTAAAAGTTATTTTAGCAACCTCAACCTCAAATTTAGTAACAGTAGGTTGAATCTTGACTAGAGTAGCCTTGGAGATTTTGCCCTTAGATTTTAGAAGGCAAGGGTGGGAAGCCTCACTGATAGGGGCTAGAACTGTCTGGCTTTTCTGAGGCTCACATTTACATTTTGAACACAAATAGGAATTCCTTAATGTAAAGAAGATCTCAACATACAGTAGTCTGTCCATTTTCCCTTTCCTTACAATATAATCTAAGTTGTAAAATAGTATCATAATTAATACTTCCCTCTTCTTTCCATCTTGGCTCTAGGAGGTAAGTAGGCCATGTACAGGTGCATAGTGATATTAAACTGCTCTTCTTCAGCAAGTGAGGATCGAACATTTTCCAGTATTTAAGAACAGATTCCAAGGGAGTAAGGGACTCAGATATGGCATTCACCATCTGCAATGGACACATGGTGCCTTATGAGTTTCTGTTTGGCTGTACCCCGTCCAGTGCCAGTGCCAGTGCCAGAGAACTGGAGGTACATAACATCCTTGGGACATCTCCCAAGCCTTGTTCCACTCCATGGTAAGTAGCTACTGACTGAAGAGAGATCCAGAAAATAAGTCAGACTGGAATTAGCTACCCTTTCCAGCACCTGACCTTATTTTCTCCCAGGAATTCACTCCCTTACTCCAGTGAACACTTTTAGAGTGCCCAGACTGTATTCCATCTAGTGCCTACCTTGGCGAACTGGAGGTATGTCAAATGTTTTTCTAAACCATTGTTTGTGTGCTTTAGACTGTAGTGTTTAGTGCCCTCATTGACAAACTAGAATAAGATGACACTAAAAGATTCAACCCACAGCTTGTTTCTTTGAAAGAGGGGGAGCTTAGGTTAATGGACAGAATCAGGACACTCTTGCAGAAGATCACATCTAGAAATAGTTGGTCAAAGAATTTGCTTGGGCCCCAAACAGAAAGAGCTCTGAAGTATTTTATTAGATTTCTAGTCATTTTAGGTAAAGCCCTGATAAGACCAGGCTGAGGGAGTAGTTCAGTTTGGACCAAAGTTTGCACTGCACCTGCTCTAAATGGTAGACTTTGTATCCCCAATGTTCGAGCCTTGACATCTGCTGGTATCCCTCTGCCTGTCTCATCTCAAACCAGCTGATCATTTGAAACTCATAATTCTAGTCATAGTCCACAAGTCAATAAAGACACCTTTATCTACCTTTTATGGCCATCTAAAGGAAGAGAAAGGTTGTCTAGAGTCCTATTCTGTTTATCTATCATGTAAAGACACATATATGGGTCAGGCAGGTGATTGTTCTAGGTCCTTAACATGGCTCCCTGAAAGAAGCCACCTGACTACAAAGGATGTTAAAGTAAACCCCCAGTTAGGAGGAAAGAGGTTTAAGGGGACCTCTTTAACTTACTACCAAAGAGAAAAAGTCCAAATAAAGTTTAAGCCATTTAAAAAACATCTGGATATTACCATATAGCATTTTATAAGTCCACAGTCTATTAATAGGTCTATTACCTTTCGGCAAACATTTTCCTGTCTTACATGAAAGATGGAACCCATGTCTAGGGGAGACAAGATTTAGGTAGTCTAATTTTATTAAAGACTTTGTTCATATATATGCCACATGGGATTCTATCTTGCTGGTAGAGAAAGGGGTCCAACCTTATAACTCGACTTGTAATGGAGGCTTATGAAAGGGTTTTGCTGGCATCGTTCAGAGTGCTGAGGCAAAGTACATCTGGTGATCACTGGCAAGTTTTCCCTTTCACTTCACTGAGCTTCACTGAGTTAAAGGTATGGACAAGATGTGGAGATTCTCTCTTGTTTACCCAGACAGGCGGTCGGGAGCCAGTTTCTTCTGGGAAACCTTTGGTACCCACCAAAGAGTCACCTTGGCCAGGCTTCCTCAATTGTTGCCCCAGTTTCCACTGATTCCACACAATCAGAGATCTGTCTCCGAAAGGAATCCAATTGCTTATCTGGTCACCATTCCACCCACTATTGTGAGTGGAGATTCACCAGAGGGCAACTGGAGAAACCTGTCCTCTGCTTTAAGAGTGGCAGCCACCCTAGTGCCATTTAATGGCTGGCAGAGTAACCACTGTTTGTTTAAAATGCTATAAGGATAGAAAAAAGACTCAAGAGAGCTAACTTACAGCATTTTAAGCAACAACCCAGTAGAAACACAACATATATGGCACAAAATTAAAACATAGTTTAATAGAAAACTTACTATAAATCAGCAGTTTGCGAATTTTTTTTTTTTTTTTTTTGAGACAGTGTCTCGCTTTGTAGTTCAGGCTGGCCCTGAGCTCACTATGTAGCCCAGGCAAGCCTGGAACTCAGCAATCCTCCTGCCTCTGCCTCCTGAGTGCTGGGATTACAGGCATGAGCCACCACGCCCGGCACTGTGGTATGTGGTATTGATTGCTGGTGGGCCGTGAGTCTCCACGCCCAGCATTGCATGTGGTTACCGGGGATCGAACTCAGGACCTTGTGCTTGCAAGGCAGGCGCTGGAACCACTGAGCTAAATCTCCGGCCCAGTTTGCAAATATTTAAAGCATACAACTTAGAATTAAGACTCTTTTTTTTTTTTTTTTTTGCTTTTTTGGAGACAGGGTCTCGCTTTGTAGTTCAAGCTGG
>PVIC010005725.1:0-46296 GCA_004025085.1 Thryonomys swinderianus
TCTGGGGACCGCAGTGCGGCTCTCTTGAGCTGGGGCAGTATAACATCCCGACATGCAGCACACTGACCTCCTTCCGCTCGGGGAAAGAATGCTCGGGCTCTGTTCCTCCACCCTAAATTATCCCGCGTCTGGTCCCCAAACACTGCCTGCTGAAATTCAGCACTGTTCTCCTTTCTCCCAGCCCTCAGGGTCCCCTTTCCCCGCTCTCAGCCCTGCTCCCTTTCCTTTTTGGCAGTGTCCAATGGCGGGGTAAAGATCATCTTAACAGACAAAGGTAAACTGCATTGATGATGATGATGAAGATGGCAGAAATGCTCTCATTTTATTCCAGTGTTATGAACTATGGAAGCGCAGTTTCTGCTTTTCCCTGGTATTCGTGTTGCACCGTATCAGATACCTGATGCTATCATTTTTAAAATTTGAATCTTTATTGGTACATTGTATATACACATCGTGATTACACACACAATATTGAGAATCTGTCCCAGCACATGCCACAATTTAATTCTCACTTTTTCCCATTCCGCTCCCACCCTAGAACCCCCTGAAGCTATTTTTTCAGGGTTCAGCAGGCGTGGGGGGCATGCAGCCCGTGGAGGGTCGCACCGGAAATTGTGTCTCCAAGGACCGTTTTCTGTTTGCTTCCTGTTCTACTTGGGTTGCTGAAAGCCCCTCAGCTGCGTCTGAGTTTAAGGGAAGCAAAATCTCCCGGAGGGGAGGGAGGAGGTCACTGTGCCCCGCCGCGCAGGTGGAGCGCAGCGCGCGCGGGGCGCTGGAACCCAGGCCTGCGGAGGCACCGCCATGGAGTGCTCCAGCTCCGTGGTGCTGGCGCTCGCGGTGTCTTAGCAACGGGGACGCGGCGGCGCTGCAGGTGAGCGCGGAAGGTGCGGGCGGGTGCAGGCTGGTGAGGGTCGCGGCGCCGCCTGGGCCTGTCTCCTGCGTCTGGCCAGGCCCCACCCCACCCGCCGCCCGGCGCCCCTGCTGCGCGCCCTCGGCCCCATCCCCGCGCGGGCGCCGCGTTCCCGAGGCCCCCCGCAGGGTTCCGGGGCCACGGAGACGACTCGTGGGTTTCACGTCTTTGGGGAGAGTGGAAGCTGAACCTCACGCGCAAGAAGAAACATCGTGCCTCGCGGGATCGGTGGCGAAAACGTGATTCCCAGCTGCTAGAAACAAACTTCCAAAAAACTTTTCCCTTTAAAAAAAAGAATCATTGAACTTGCTCTCTTTAAAAGTTTTACTTTAATCCAGAGATAGGCGGTATGGTGTTCTGTGTCCTTCTTGGGTAACCATGGTTACATATTAGGCCCGAGACTAAGGGCCTGGTGCCAGGTGTGGACTGCAAGCTACCTGTCTTGATTAACAAGTCTTCGTTTTTGTATTTTTACCTAGTTGTGCTGCTCACGTTTAACGGTCACTTACTTATTTTCTTCTAATAGCTCTGCTCCTCCGCTCTGGTCTGCTGGATAGTTACCAGGCTTCTGCTAAGCTGCCTTGTTGAGAAAAGCCAGTCCCTTGCTGTGACTCCAGGATCAATTCGAATACATCAAGTGTAAGTTGCACTTAACATTTTTACAAAAGTTTCTTGTGACAAAGAGAAGTTTTCACATTTCTTAGTTCCCTTTCTTAGTGTTTCTAAACAGTCGCTATGTGGTATGTTGACTTCATCAATCTTTAAGTTACTGTTTCACATTTTTAAGATAAAAGTTGCAGGAAAAAATAAAAGTTGCGGGAAGAAATAATCTACATACTATGTATGAGAGCACCACAACAAATACTGTGCCCGAAATTAAAAGCAGACAGAACTGTCTACCTGAGCTTCTCTGTGTAATAAAGAAAGCTGTTTTTCCTTACGCTTATACTTTCATTTGTAACACTAAGAGGCTCCAGGGTCACAGAAACACCAGTACATGCTTGTATGTTTAAATCGAAAGCATTTTCCATCAATTAGCAGAAGAAACAAGAGGAGTTCACAGGAAAAAAAAAATTGTACGTTAATTATGTATATTTCATTTCACTAGACTTTCTCTGTATTTATCTGTATGTAGCTGTGTAATTATTCTTGAGTCTTTCTGATCCGACACTTGATTTGTGTAGCCAACATTTTGTAATTATACCTCACTGTTCTGAAGTCAAGATCACAGACAAGAATCCTACATTTATAATGTAGTTGTAGATGTTGATGGTGCCCTGTTCAGTGAGGGAAGATCACTGTAAATGCTTGGGCATTGCTACCCTAGGTTACATAAGGAAGTTGTTAGGCACGTTCCAGGCTTACCTAGAATTACTGTGGACACAGTAACTCCAAATGCACGCTCAGACAGAAGCCCCATCGCAGCTTAAGTTTTGGTGAATAAAACTGGCACAAATGGTATGACTTTGAAAAAGCTGAACTCTTGGTAAAGTTCCATGTAAAATGAAGTATATATGATTTTCCTTTCACTTATATTAGTGACAGTCCTGAAAAATTCAGAATATGCTAAAACTGCGAAAAAATACGTGATGAGTTTTGTAAAGTGGAGGACTCTTCTGGATTCCTATTTATCTGAAGTGTTTTACTTGCCAGACCCCCAGAGGTTACAGCTCGCTTCCTCCCGCCGGGCGCAGTCCTAGTCAGGGCATTTTACACCTCTGGTCCTCCTTACTGAGCGCCAGTGATGCCCCCTAACTGCGTAGACATCTGTGCGATATTTCGAAACTGCTTCCAAGCAGGAAGCGTTGACCTACTGAGAGTCGCTGAGATCCTGTTATTGGATTTCAAGATTTAGTACAGTATGGAAAATAAAAGCTTCGAGTCATTTCTGCAGAACCTGATACTTCTGACCCTTTGTAATAATGATGGATGAAAAAAGCTGGAATATTCTATATTTAGCTTTATGATCAATGACCTAATAATGTTCTAGAAGGCAGACTTTAATGCTCAGTGTTATTACAAATGAAAAAACAAACAAGTGTAAGTTGTCTGAAAATAATACCCTGTATGAATTTGTATCAGAACCTGTTTTCTAAGATAGTTTTTATTTAATGTTACAGATAACGTCATCTTTTTGAGCATCATCTTTTAAAAACATTTCTGCGCAGCCAAAGTAAAATTGATTTTATTGAATTTCTGTTTTACCTTTTATTGTAATTGCTTCTCAGCCTTTTGGCTATGACCAAGCATGTTTTATCTTTTATTAGGCTTTTGATAATCTACTTAGATAAATGGACTAAAAAACCCCCCCCAGGTACTGTTTTAACAAATCTGCAAGATGTGTGAACAGGGAGTCAAATACTCTTGTAGTCCTGTATTACTTTTCAGAAAAAAAAAATTGCAATTCACCATTTCCATTCCTAATCTTATTAATTCAGAAGGTACTTGGGGTATTTATGAAGCTGTCAGGATCATGTTTGTCTGCCATCGTTGTGCTGACATAGATATTATAACCAGAGAAATTCGTGGGTACAGAGTTTCTTTAGCATATTTCTAAATGACTTGTGGCCCAGGTCAGGTGAGCGTTTCTCATTTAAACCTCTCACCCCTAGCAGAGCTGTGAACCCACACGCTGGCTGCAAACCTCCTTCAGTTCTTTTTTCTACTTTTGCAGTTTGGGTAAATTTTCTGTCCAGCTCTCTGTATTCTCCTTTTTAGGTCCAGTGAGGTTACAAAAACAGGTATTGATTTCAGGGCAGGCAGATATTTGAAAATCTCTCGACAGTAAGTTTTATTTAGAACTTTTTGACTCTTTTCACAAACTGAAGAATCATTATATAATTAACAGTGAATCTCAGATTAAGAAGCGGACTGTGGGTTGAACTGGACTAATTTTAAGTCTTGAAAATGGAAACGGTGCCAGTGAAAAGGTGGACGGTGTGGTCTCTAACTCTTTGTCTCCTGATGCAGTGTGTGTGAAAGCTCCGATCTGAGGATTAGCAGAGCCATGGGTGTGGCACTGACGAGGTTGGTGCAGTGGGCAGTTGTTGGCTATGAGACCAGGACCCTGGAGTTCACCCCTCTGAATGAAGTATTATTGAAACAGATCATTATATTTGTGGAGCATTTTATTTATGATCACCCCCAAGAGGCAAGATTTGTTTTTGTAGAACCACTTGAGTGGAAAACAAATTTGGAGCCTTCAGCATTTGAATCAGGTTATATTGTCAGGTAAGATGCTTAATTGCTTCTAGAATTTAATTTCACTGTTGTACATATTTTTACCAGTTGATTGTGGGTTTTGGAAAAGCCACTTAGCCTCTGTGTGTCTCAGAAATCCCCTAGATTAGGGCTTCCCAACTGAAACAGTCGGATGAAATTCGAGTATATTTCAGTTACAAGATACAGTGTTTTATCTAATTTATAAATTTAGATTTCTTTCAATAGAGGGTGCATTCTCCAGGTCAGCACGGCTGCTTTCTGCTCGGCCTTTCCACCCATCCACATTGCCTGCCGCGTGCCAGGAGCCTCTGGTTTAGTGACATCTGATACAGACAGAAGCCTTTCCACGGGCCAAGTAGTGACGTAACAAAGACCTCTCAAAATTTTAAAAATTCAAACTAAAAAGTGGGCCGGGGTTGTAGCTTAGTATGAGAGCCCTCGTTTCAGTCCACAGGACTTGAAAAATAATGAACGTAGCTATAGATATAGATATAGGTGTGCTTCCTCAGTTTATTGTGCCTTTCAGGGATTTCTTTTCTGTCACCTTGTCCCTTTTCAGTTTTGCATATAAATTTTAATAGTCTGACCTTATAAAAATAGCTCCGGAGCTAGCTAGAGCTTCCTATAGATACCTTTTCCCTTTTCCCCTTTGGGATTACTTGTAACCTTACAGTCATATTTTCATTTTTATAACTGCAAAACCATTCTTGACTCGAATCTAAGAACTCTTTCATTTTTAGGTGGTTTTCCTTTTCTGTGAATTGTTTGAAGATTTTCCTGGTGTGTTTTATGTCTAACCCTGCCAAAGGTCACTTTATCCTCCCCGCTCTTGTCATTTCTGGGTGAGTCCCTCATTCTTTGTTGATCCCACCTAAGTTCAGTGTTTTTTCCTAATTCTTGAAGAGATGAAAATCATCTGCAGAAACAGTTAGAAACATGTTAGCTTCTTTGTCCAAAGATGGCTTTTAATCACACGGCATTAAAAAAAATTGTGATTGTCACTGTGCCTGGACTTTGTGCTAATTTTGTGTTCCAAGTATAATCATGACCACATCTGCCTCCTACTTAGGTGGGGGTGACACATGCCTCATATGCGTCACTGTTTTTCTTTCTCTATTCTTGTCCAATTCTTTTTGCATTATTTCCATACTTAAATCTCTGCCTGCTGTCTTTATGTACAGTCCTCTCTTCTAAGCTGGGTATATTAAAATTGCAACACCATATATATTTTGAAACAAGTACCCCGCGATTGTCTTGTCTCTGTCAGATTTAACAGTCAGCCTTCCCTTAGGGTAATTTTTCTATCTGTCGTTTTGTTTCTGACTTGGAGCAGGGATATCTTTGGTGTTGGAAGGGATGGCAGAGATTGATAGCGTCATTTACTGTATGTGATGGAAAATGAGCTCGGTGGCTCTAATGGGAACCAGCTAGGTCCTGCTTGCCTGAAGAAAGCAAGGGTGCAGCTGAGAGTTTGGTAGTAATAGAAAGTACTAAACGCTTTCACATCTGGGTCCCAGCCATGCAGCAAACCAACGAAGTCCAGCAACCCGTAGCCACTGGTGTTTATTACCTCTAGCAACAAAATGAGTGATAAAAACCAGAGATGCCCTTAGTAGCCAGAAGAATTTAATGTGAAAGTAGCCTCGCTACCTCCTCTTTGCCCTTTGGTTTCCATGTGCTTTTCTGGCCCTTCCTTCGATGTTTATACTTTTGTCAAAAGCAAGGAAACTACTCTTCCTTCACGTAGGATTCAGGTCTTTGTGTTCAAGAGTGAGGTCAGTGTCATCGTGAAGTCTCTTGAGTGTGATTTTGTCCTAGGATTGTGTCCTTGCATGCTTCAGAGTAAAGGCCATCTTTCTTCTCATGGCTATACTTTCTCTCAGGTCTCTTATTCCAAAACAAGTCAGTTTTATCTCCCTAAGTGCACAAAACAGGTAAGCTGAACTGCTGCATTGCTCCGGGCAGATATTGGTGTGAATATACTGGTATTTGTGGCCTTTGTTCTCATTTCATGCTCTGCACCTCCAAATGCCTTCTCCGTGGCAGGCAGAGAAGTCTGACCAGCCTTCATAATTAGCCAAATTAACACTTGCCATTTGAAACTGAGCCTTTTGTCACATACTGAAAAGGTCTTACATGTCATCACCATCTTTTCTTCCGTGCAGGTTTCTAATTGAATAGGTTCAGCACTTTCCAGATGTCGTGAAATTCATCTTTTCCATTAGAATCATTCCAAACCTATTTATCCTGTGATACCATATGTCATCATCTCTCTGCACTTAACTTTTTAAAGAAAATATCTGTATTTTCGTTTTACTCACCGTCCTGAAATACCTCCCAACAAAGCCCACGTGTAACGACAGACGGAGCACACACTCATCTCTTGGTGGTGGCATCCACAGGGCTCTGATTCCCAGAATGAGGTTTGGGAAATTTACAGGTTCATTAATCCTTCAGAATCAAGTTGGGAAAATGTCATTTTCTGTTCTTTTCTCGCTTTGTCCCATAAAACTACTGTTTCAGTCATGTCTGCTCTGCAGCCGCCATATTGGTTTTGCAAGCCTCTTTCTGCTGTGACTTAGTGATACCTGTGAACTGGGACAAATTATATGCTGTGGACAAGAAGCCGTGCTGTGTCCTCCAGTAGGCACATTGGAAGCATGCCTTTCTGGACCTTACCTTTCTGATCAATATTACGAAGACCTGAATTATATCATCCCTAATGTTATACCAGCCCACAAATATTGTGTTGTTTTATGAGCTGACACTGTTATGTTTTGGTAAAATTTCTAAGCCATTGTAGTAAGATTAGTAGTTTTAAGATATTTGCTTTTTTTTTTTTAATTTTGGGGGAAGTGATGGGCCTCAAACCCAGTGCCTTATCCATGTTAAGCAAACACTGTACCACTGAGCTGTGTCCTGAGGCTGCCATAAACTCTGTACTGAGCTATTTAATTTTTGTCCTTGACAATGGGAATTTCTTGACTATCACTTTGTTTCTTGTGTTATCATTTTGACATACATTTATTTAGTAGTTACTATGGCCCGGGCACTAAACTGGACAGTGGGATTAAAGAGAAATGACATTTCTCTCTCTTTATTTGTAGCATAAACTGAGTATTTCTAGCCTCTTCCTCAGTTTCTGTCTTTCCATCAGGGTGGCTGATGTCCTAGCGGCACATTCGTTCTGACTTTCACGAGCTGGGTGCAGTATTTTTTCCTTTCAAGAGCTTATTCTCCAGGTGTTAGACGAGGCAAACCTGGAAATGAGCTTTCTCTTCTGTGTCTCTCTGTAGCTGGCATTTTAATTCCTATTCCTCCGTTACATTCCAGGCTCCAGTAGGAGCAATGACAAATGGCCCTTGGGCCCTGCTGTCCTCCACCTTTTCAACAGGATTTCTACTTTTTGGAGTCAAGTAGCTTGTTATTTTAGACCCTCAGGTAGCTTACAGCCCAGCCCTATCATCGTCCGGTTAGCGTGAGGTGACAACCTGTAAGTAAGGCACCATTAGGCATGAGCCTTGGAAATCTCAATGCTGAGGACGTTGTTCAGAAGCTTGATCTCAGAGAGAACGTGTGCGCAAGCCCAATCATTGGCCAGGCTTGCACCTGTTCATATCCCACAGATACTTGTATTCACTAAGCACCTTCTGGATGAAGTTACTATTAGAGATTCTGGTATAGAGCAGTTTCTTTCTGTAACAGGCAGTACCAATGCCCTGGTAGCTTCCTATTGCTGCTGTAACAAATCAACACAAATCTAATGATTAAAACAGCACAACTTCGTTGTCTTAGAGTTCTGTAGGTGGTGAATCAAAAATAAACTTCAGGGTTAAACTCAACATAGTGGCAGGGCTCAGCTTCAGAAGAAGCTCCTTGGGGGCCCAAGGAGAAGTTGCTCTTTTTCTTCCCGCTCAGAGTAGGCCCCTGTACTCCTTGGCTGTTGGCCTTGTATCTCTGACCTTGCTTTCTATCACTGAATCACCTCTCTTTCTGACCCTCCCATATCCTTTTATAAAGGCCCTTGTGGTTATGTTCGTGCCAGGTAACCCAGAATAGCTCCCCATTTCAAGACCTGTCACTTGGCACATTTCCAAAGTCCCCTTTGCTGTGTATAGGGAAGTCTTCACAGATTTGGGGGGAGTAGGATGAGAAAATTTGGAGGATATTATTTTACCTCCCATAGTTGTCTGCTGGGTTGTTTTAGTTTCTTTTTTTGAGACAGGGTCTCGCTTTGTAGCTCATGCTGGCCCTGCCTGAACTCACTGTGTAGCACAGGACATCTTTGAACTCATAGCAAACCTCGGGCCTCTGCCTCCCAAGTGGTGGGATTACAGGAGTGAGCCACCAAGCCCGGCACTGTGATATGTGGTACCAGGGATCAAACTCGGGATGTTGAGGCAGATGCCAGAACCACTGAGCTAAATCCCTGGCCCTGTCTGATGGTTTTGATTCTAGTGAGACAGCAAAATGTTGGATACACTTATCTCCAAAGCCTGTGTGTTAAAAGCTTGCTCCTCAGCATGGCATTATTTGAGGTAGTGGCACCTTTAAAAGGTGGTGCTTAATGGGAAGAAGTGACGTCATTGGATGCCCAAGGACAGAATATTGAGACCTGGCCCTGCTCTTCCTCCCTTGTTGGCTGCTCCTCCATGTGGTCCACACTGACATGCTGCCTTTCCACAAGCCCAAAGCGACAGGCTGAGTGACTGCAGACCAGAACCTCCAAGACTGTCAGGCAAATGAGATCTTTCCTCTTTTTAAGTGTCTCAAGCATTTTGTTGCATTGACAAAGAACATACTAAACAGTGTGTGCAGCAAATAATCTAGATCGTTGGATCGCTCTTTCTGATGAATTATAACCACTGTACAACATCAACGTGTAACAAAAACCTGGACAATTTAATCAATGTTTTAAGTGGTAGAAAGATATAGAAATATCAATTTCATAAAAACACTTCAATATTTTTAGGTACTAACCTAAAAATCATTAAATGGACAGAAATACCAATCTTGGAGACTAAATTTCTTTTTTTTTAAATTGAATTCTTTATTGGTACCTTTTATATACATCTCAAAATCACACATAATATTGGGGAATTTGTACCAGTATATGACACAAGTCAATTTTCATTTTTACCCACATCCCCACCCCTCACACCTCCCCACCCCCCATATACATGCTCTTTTATTTTCTTTCAGAATCATATTTATTCCTTCCCCTCATTACATCCCCACACCAGATTTCCTTTGGAAATTTCCCATTCTACAAAAACTTTCTAGAGCTCATTTACATCTACAGGTGCTCATATCAAAGAGAAGATTCGGTATTTGCCTATCTGTGATCTATTTATTTCACTTATTAGTGTGTCCTCCAGGTGTATCCATTTGCACATAAAAGAATGAATCTTGTCATTCTTTATGGCAGAACAATACTCCATTTATTAAAAAAAACACATCTTCTGAGACTCAATTTCTGATCAGGGAGAATCCATTTAAAAAGCTGGTTATTGTCCTAACGTAGGACCAATGTGGGAATACAGAGTGGGAAAATAACCCACAGAGAGGATCTAGTTCGCCTTTTTTGTAGCTTTATTTTTTGTTCATAATTGTAGTATAGCCAAGAAAATTCCTAACCACTAATTACTGTGGTCTAAAAATTTTTAAAAATAAGATAACATCAGAAATCCCCAAATTATCAATGGTTCTGTAGAACAAGGAATTTTTAAAAAAGATGTCAGAAACCACCACGTTGTTTGACAAACAGAAATGAAAACTTTGATTAGTTGATTTCAATTGTGAATTCTAGAAATTATTTAAAATTTCAGATCCATTCTGTTGCTCACTCTGGTGGCTCAAAGTTTGAGGGTTGAAACCAGGTGGGCACAAACGGCAAAGTCGATGAGCTGCTAATCAGAGATGTCTTTTATTTTCTGTGTTTTATAGTGAGACATAGAATCATCTGAGTGTCTCAATCTAACTTCGAGCAGCATCTGGGTAACATTATGCTTTCTTTTTCCTCTTTTTTTAGTGAAACAACAGTCAGTTCAGAAGAAGTTGATAAAAATGGACAGCCTTTACTATTTCTCGCTGTACCACAGATTACAGTGCGGAGCTTTGGGCAGCTGTCACAGTTGGTATTTATTGCCAAAGACACAAAACTGAAGGAGGCTCAAGCCTGTATCGAAGGTGATGTTTACATTGGAGTCTTGGATCTGAACTTTCAGAAAATAATCTAGGGGGTATCATTTATTAGGATTTCTTGAAAACATTCCAATCACAAGGTAAAAAGTAGTAGGTACCACTTCATGAAGATTTCATTAATTTTTCTTGGCTGACCAGTTTTGTTCATATTGAGTTTCTGCTTTAAAATGAAAGGCCTGATCTTTTACCGTGAGTAATCTAGGTTTTTAATTTTAGCATGTGGTTTAAGGAGCACTTTCTCGGCTTATGGATTCCAGAGCCTAGGTCCTGTCAGGGCCTGAGGGCCAACATCTGACCACCCTGTGTCTTGGCTTGATGGGTGATGGTTTGCTTCCTCCAAAGTGAATGTGGGCTCTTGCTTCAGCAGAGAGAGACCCGATCTTGGCCATTTTCTATGTGGGGTTCACAGTCTTCTGTGAATAATTACATTTATTCAACTTTGTGAGAAATATCTTTTTCTCTTCATTAAAAATGTAGAAGGAGGGCTGGAGGGTTAGCTCAGTGGTTCCGGCGCCTGCCTTGCAAGCACAAGGTCCTGAGTTTGATCCCCGGTAACCACATACAATGCTGGGTGTGGTGATTCACGCCCACCAACAATCAATACCACATACCACAGTGCCAGGCGTGGTGGCTCATGCCTGTAATCCCAGCACTTGGGAGGCAGAGACAGGAGGATTGCTGAGTTCGAAGCTTGCCTGGGCTACATAGTGAGCTCAGGGCCAGCCTGAACTACAAAGCGAGACCCTGTCTCAAAAAAAAAAATTATATATATATATATATATATATATATATATATATATATATATACACACACACACACACACACACACACACATATACATATATATATATATGTAGAAGGAGCTCATTATTGTCTGTCTAACATGTAAAAAAGAATGTGACTTTTTGGCCTTCTCTAACCCCATTATAAAGAGTTCTTATCAGTAGAAATACCTGATCGTAGAAAATGTGTAGTATGTGCTTTGAGTATATGGAAATATGTGAGTAATGGATATCAGCCATAAGGTCCTTGGGTTTTGTGGATTACGTGTAAGTGACCTTAGACAAAATAACAAGATCCCCATCTCAGAACAGCTCATATCTACTCGGTTTTTCTTTCGTATCTACTCTTCATTATATTTTTTTAATTTCCAGAAAAGCTAAGTTCATTAACAGGGGTAAAAGGGTTAAGTGTAAGCTGAGTTCAGACAGGAGGCCATAGAGGAGACAGACTGCACAGGCTCCTCAGGGGTTGGTATGGCTCAGCACTCCTCCTTTCCCTTCCTGTAAGTTTCGGAACTGGCCTTTCTTCCCGATCCAAACGCACAGTGCATGGCAGTCGAGAGTTCGCCTGAAGTGCACTTTCTTGAATCTTGAACAGATGGCAGGTATAGGTTGATAAGCGGAGGTGCTGAGTAGTGGTTGATTCCTTGGTTTGCTTTGCTTTGCTTTGCTTTCCCCTTCTAAGCATTCCTTTCCGAGCCTTGTGTGCAGCTTTATCATGACACAACCCACTCTTATTGGGGGGCCATTGCCACCATTTCAGTCAAATCAAGCTTTCTGCCCCAGGGTCAGTTCCCCCTCTGACCTCGAGGAATGTGTTTTCATCTTTCTTGAATTGCTCCACCCCAAACAAGAGTTTTGCCTTTTCTCCCTCATTTCCACCCCTATTGTTTATATTTACCAGATTCTTTTATTAGCCATTGCAAATTTCACCCCTGGGTCAGCCTTGATCGTGGGTCAGTTTTTAAGCTTTTCACAGTAATTTGGTGACTGTGTAAATACCGGTTAGATTTTTCCCACTGTAGTATCTAAAGGCCTTGAGAATATAAGCAGTTTGAACAGATGGAAAAGAATGTCATAGACCTGTAGACTGAAGGAAGCACGCTGCTGGGGAAGAAGGCACATAGACACACAGTTCTAGTGTGATCTTTTCAGGAGACTGGCATTTCTCTGTCTTCAGATCAATTCTGAATATACTGAATATCTATTCTGAACGATGCCCCATAGCCAGAGAGCGGGAGAGAGAGAGGGAGGAGGAGAACTGGGTGGAGAAGGAGCAGGAACCAGTCAGCCTTGGTCTTGGCCTTTGTCCTACAGAAGGAACTGGTGCATATAAATGATGTCCGAATACATTAAGAGGCATTGGAAAGTTTCTAAGTACCATAGAATCTCAGAAGTAGAGACAAGCAAGAGCCTTTAATGGGCTGTGCTGGAAGCTAAAAAGATGGTGGTATTTATTTAGTTATTTGTTGTCAGCTAACAGAGACCCCATAGTAAAGATCCTGGGCTCAGATTATAGTGCCATGAGAAAAGACTCCAGCGCCTTAGATATTCTTCATAAAATGAGGACCAGAGACAGTTTCAAAGATGAGATGAAGATGAAGATCGCCATACTGTTGAAGCAACTCGACCTGCATCTTCTGAGTTACACCCTGAGATATATCTCACAGTGAGTCTTCTAGCAAAGCAGTCTTTAAAGTCGTTACGAGTACTGCCTTCAGAGTTACCAAAAAATGCAAGAAAAATGTAAATGTTATTCCTATGAAGATGTTATGCCATTTTGTTGGAATAATAGTGTATGTTTACTAGATTTATTCTAGTTCTAAAAAATTAAAATTTGCAGTTAGCATTGCTAAAACAGTTGAGTGGGGTTTCACCCAGTTCTAAAGACATGAAACAGACTGCTTATTTCCAGACTCTTCATATAATCATATAAATCATTGAGCGATAGCACAGATACTGGGTAGGGTTTGTGTAGTACATAATGTATTCATTTTTCACTTTTTACTAATATGTTCTCATTCAAAAGGAAGATGCTTTTTAAAAGTTTTCAATATAATCTATTTATTTATATATTTATTTTTGAGACAGGGTCTTGCTTTGTAGTTCAGGCTGGCCCTGAGCTCACTATGCAGCCCAGGCAAGCCTGGAACTCAGCAACCCTCCTGTCTCTGCCTCCTGAGTGCTGGGATTACAGGCGTGAGCCACCACACCTGGCAATATATAATGTATTTTTTTAATAAATTGAGTTTATTGGTTCATTTTAGGAAAACATTATGATCACATTCCTCACTGGGAATTTGTACCTGTTCATGATATATATTGATTCTTATTTTTTCCCATTCCCCCACCTGGAGAAGTAGCTCAGTTGCTCTGCGTCTGCCAGGAAGTAATTCAAACTGAATATACTTAATGTTACATTCAGCATGAAGTACTAATCTCTCAGTGTTTTGACAGGGTTGTTAAAAAGATCATGACATGACTAAAATTAAGTACAATTTTCATTGTAAAAAACATGTCCCCTGATATAATGATACTTGTTCGCTTTCTGTGGACTCTGTTTTTAAAAACTTCATGTTTTTAAACACCCATTTCAGACAGACCAGTTTAAATCCAGTGCCTTTTAAGAAAGATGTACAGCTTCTCCAAAAGTTCTCAGGAAAGGGAGAAGAAACAGTCCTGGAATCTATAGAGTACACCTCAGGTATTCTCCGATTCTTTTTCCATCATGTACATTTTTGTAATTGTATTTTTTTAATTGAATTCTTGATTGGCACACTTCATATACAACTCACAGTCATACTCAGCATTGGCGAATTTGTACCAGTATATGACACAAGTTAATTCTCATGTTTATCCATATCCCTATCCACCCTACAACCTCCCACCCCATATGTACATGCTATTTCTTTTCAAATCATATTTATTCTTTCCCCTCATTACTTTCCCCTACCACATTCCCTTTGAATATTTCCTACTTCATAAAATCTATCATACATTCTAGTAATTTTTTTTTTTTTGAGATAGGGTCTCGCTTTGCAGTTCAGGCTGGCCCTCAGCTCACTATGTAGCCCAGGCAAGCCTTGAACTCATAGCAATCCTCCTGCCTCTGCCTCCCGAGTGCTGGGATGACAGGCGTGAGCCACCACGCCTGGCACTGTGGTATGTGGTATTGATTGCTGGTGGGCGTGAGTCTCCACGCCCCGCATTGTATGTGGTCACCGGGATCGAACTCAGGTCCTTGCGCTTGTGAGGCAGGCGCCGGAACCACTGAGCTAAATCTCTGGCCCTAGTAGTTGTATTTTAATAATGCGCTCTGTGGCTACGTTA
Organism: Thryonomys swinderianus; assembly: GCA_004025085.1. Taxonomy (NCBI): domain Eukaryota; kingdom Metazoa; phylum Chordata; class Mammalia; order Rodentia; family Thryonomyidae; genus Thryonomys; species Thryonomys swinderianus. The sequence continues at coordinate 14,450 of PVIC010005725.1, forward strand.
TGATAAACCATGCCAGAAACTGAAAACTAAAATTTCAACAACCGTACTTCGTTGCCGCCAACGCGTTGTGCAGACGCCTGACCCAGGGTCCCGCGGGCCTGGGGGCTGCTTTCAGATTACGAGTTCGCCAACGGGTGTCGAGCCCCGCCGTGGAGGCAGATCCGCGGGGAGATGTGCTACGTCCTGGTGAAGCCGCACGACGGCGGCGTCCTGTGCCTCACCTGCTGCACCGAAGGCGTGTTTTTGAACGGCGTAGGTACCATTCCAGGGCGCGGGGTCCACGTCTGCCACGCACAGGACCGGAGAGGCGCGGTGGGCGCCCCGCGGCCGCGCGGCTGGGTTTTCCGGGCGAGTCCAGAGCGGTCCCGGAGTCACTGCTGCCCACTGCGGTCAGAGAGCAGGGAAGTGGCCTCTGGCCGCTGTGTGGTGCGTCGCGCAGGTGCCGCAGGGAAGATGCCACAGGGAACCCGGAGGGACAGGGAAGCGCAGACTGCAGCGCGGGGCCTGGCCGAGCCACGCTGGGGTGGGGGAGGCGCCCGCGGCGGACCCGGGCACGGGCCAGGGCAGGGCTTCTCGGGGCTTCGCTGGGGGTCACGGGGGTCTCTTTGCAACCTCACTGTACATGGGGCATCTAAATGTTCGAGTTTTGCGCCGGGGACTTGGCTCAAGTGGTACGGTGCCCGCCTTGGAAGCAGAGGGACCCGAGTTCGATCCTCGGTACTGCAACACCCAGAAAACGAAGCCTGCTTGGTCTATTCCTCTCAAGTTTTAAAAAGTGCAAAAGGAAGGCCATACGCATACACAACTGCAAAAAATAAAATGACGCTGCAGTGTTGTGGGAGGATGAGGGACCGGGCAGAGAGAGGGAAAGGAGGGGAGAAAGGGGCGGCAGGAGGAGGAGCAGAGGCGGCGGCGGGCGGGACACGCGCTCTTAGGGAGGAGACCCTTGACAAGGAGGGGCTGGTGGTGGCCACGCTGCTCAGCCAGGGCGGATCGAGAGGGCAGAAAGAGGCTTCTCTGCGGCCAGGCCTCTTATGACTCGGCCGCTGAGGGTTGTGAAGTCACAGTGCACTCCCCCAGGGAGGACAGGAAGAGGAGCGCCTGCTTCTCCAGGAGTGGGGTTCCCCATGCGGACGGAGCTCATGCCGGAGGGATGCCAGACTGCGCATGCGCATGAGTGCACGGACGGGTAATGTTAGGTTCACATATAAAAACTCCTGTTTGGCAAAGTGCATCTGTAGTGCCAGGTACGTGGGAGGCAGGACCAGGAGGATCTCTGGAGCCCAGGAAATTGAGACCGTGAGACCAGCCTGGACAGTGCGGGGTGGGAAGGAGGGAAGGAGGGAAGGAAGGAGATTGAGGAGAGGGGGGAGGGAAGAGAAAGAACACTATCATGTGGGTCTTTTGGAGAAAAAAGACCCCGTACATCTGCTTAGTTCATGATGTATTGACCAGGTTCTTAGATTGCTATTATATTAATCATAACACCAACCTTTTTCTCCCAAAGGGTAAAACTGATCATGAGGGGGAGATTGACTATGAGAGAAAAGGTGAAATTTATAAAGATCTTGTCACATTTTTAAAAGAAAAATCAGCAAAATTTTCAGAAAATATGTCTAAACAGGTAAGTTTATGTTTGCTTGATTATAACATTCTAGACTGTTGGACAGTGATGCCGGCTATTTTTGTTTTTAATTTTGCTTTTAATTTTAGTTTGCTTTTAATTCTTAGAATGTACTCACAATATAACATAAAATAAGAACTATTGTAAATGTGGCAGAAGAAATGATCCTGATTTGCTTTAGAGGGTGAAGTGTAATTTTCAATTATAAATAGGATTTTTCCTCTTCTCTCTTGAATTAGTAACAATAAAAGACAGTCCTGTTTATGACATCTAGAAATTTTGATTATTTTTATCCTTTCTAACATTTCAAAAGTGTGTCAGCTGCGTGAGTGCAAGAACTTCTTTCTTATTTTAGGGGGAATGCTCAAGCTTCTGCCGTGGCAGTGTTAACGTGAAAGGCTTGCCTTTCTGAAAACACCCCTCCTGTATTTCCTGAACCATGCCTATCTTCAACATACCCATGCTGAGTCATAAAATTAACCATCATGCATTTGTGCACTAGACTGTCTTAGTCTCTTCTGAGTTCTTTTTTGCTTCTTACACCCTTTTCACCTGAGATGCTTATCATAATTTTCCATTTCTCCAAAAAGCCAAGAAGCAAAAGTCTTTTGTGGATTGGTCCACTGGGCTGCGGGGCACCCTGTAGAGTCAGGTTAATGTCAAATTCTGTACTAGTTTTTTCTATAAGGTTCGGTTTCTTCAGAAAAGGCTCTTCAGGTCTCTGGCCTGGGAAGGTGAGCAGGCATGGCACTGCCACTCGGGAGGGAGGTGATATTTCACTGAATTCTCTTGCTTTCGGGCTCAGGCTTCACCCTCACTTTGATCTCTACCTAGAACCCTTGAGTCTGGAGCACCTTTGGTCCATTTTCTAGAATAGCTGTCATCTTACGGGGCTTAGGAGCCCTGGGGTCAGCGGTGGAGATGTTGAGACTGGCTGCTTTCCACAGAGAGAAGAATCAACCCCTCTTCTTCCTTCTTACAGCCTCTGGGACCCCCATCTTTCCAATGTGCCTTTTACATCACATTATTTTCTGAAGATTACTTCTTCCCTGGTCCATTTACCACTCCTCTTTTGAGAGCTGTCTTTTAAAATGTGTCTTCTGTTTTCATCAAGAATAGAGTGTTGTATTATTTTTCTTATAATTGTTTTGGGAATGGTTTTAGAATAGAATGGGAAAAGAATTTAGTCTGCTCTACTAGAACCAGAAATCCAGTATATATATATATACATATATATATATATATATTTTTTTTTTTGAGACAGGGTCTTGCTTGTAGTTCAGGCTGGCTCTGAGCTCACTATGTAGCCTAGGCAAGCCTCGAACTCAGCAATCCTCCTATCTCTGCCTCCCAAGTGCTGGGATGACAGGTGTGAGCCACCATGCCCAGCCAGTAGATATATTTTTATCTTGTGTTTAATTTTTTTTAGTGGAGGTGACTTTTATATACAAGAAAATGCACAGATATTAAGCATACAATTTCACTATTTTTTTCACAAATATCTATATAGCACTCTGATTAAGGTATGGAATATACTCATGTTTCCAGAAAAATGTCATCACATCTACTTTCATTTAATCTTCATGTCTTTTGAATAACCATATTCTGATTCCCATCATTTTCGATTCATTTTGCTTATGATCTTCATACGATATACATGACTATATTTCAGTCAACATTGTCCTTGATGACTCATCTATGCCTTTGTATCTGTCATTATTTCATTACTTTGTATGAGGATTTTCTGTTGTGTGGATTCACCACAAATTACATTTGTCCACTCATCTGTTGATGGACGAGTATTGCCTCAGATTTTCAGCTACAAAACACAAAGCTTCTATGAACATTCTTGCAAAGTTGTTTGTAGGATCATGTATTTTCACTGCTCCTGGGTAAAATCTAGAAGTGAAATGGCAGAGTCATACAGCTTTCTCAAGTGACTAATATTTTACATTCATCATAGCAGTATATGAGAGCTCCAGTTCCTCCATATCTTGAAAATTATTGGTACGATCAGTCTCTTAACTTTAGACATTCTGATAGTTGTATACTAGTATATTCACTGCTGAGCTACAACCTCAGCCTTCGTTATTCTTATTTCTTTGTTTAGAGTAAACTTTATGATTTAATTTGATCTAGTATACTTACATTTAATGGGATCTTTTACTTCAATTGTGAATATTTTACTAGGAGCATATAGCACTAGGGCTTGTACACACATTAGTCAAAATAATTCTCTTAAATCTATTAAAATCTAGAAGATCCATTTCTTTTCTTTTAGACAATGAAATTCAGAAACAAATTTCTTAGTGCTAACAAGTGAGTGTCTTGTGTTATGTTAGAAGTGAGTTTCTTATAGACAGTATACAGCTGGACCTCTTTAAAAATCCACTTTATGAAATTCTATTGCTGTATCTATGTACTTAGGTCATTTTCATTTAATTATTGATTTGTTAGGGATTCAATTGCATTTAGTTTTGTTTATTCCCTCTCTTTTTCTGTTTTCTGTTTCTTCCTGGTTTTCTAATGGATCGTTGGAACATGTTTTAGAATTCCACTTTTATTAATCTACAGTGTTTTGAGTATATTTCTTTGTGTAGCTTTTTTAGTGGTTGTTGAAGATATTAAGGTGATATGTAAGTATTTATTATAATTCCCTGGCTTGACATTTCATCTACTTAATGAAGTCTAAAAGTTTTAAGTCCCTTTTCTTACCTGCCTCTTGTAATTAGTTTTTACTTTTCTTGTGTATATTGAAAATTATATGACCATCAAACTTCAGACATCATTCAAACCTGCTTCAATCATCAAACACCAGTCAGAAAATTTAAGAGAAGAAAGTCTCATAGTAGCCCATGCTTACACTCTTTCCACTGTTCTCTTCCTGTATGATTTTGCAAGTTTCTTTAGCATGTCCTTTCTGTTGAAGGACTTCATTTAAGCCATCCATTTGAGTGTGTCTGTTGGTAACAATTTTCTTAGTTATTGTTTGTTTGAGAATGTCTTCATCTCCTCTTTACTTCTAAAGAATATTCCCATTGGCTAGAGTATTCTGGGTTGACAATTCTTTTTTTTTTTTTTTGAGACAGGGCCTCGCTTTGTAGTTCAGGCTGGCCCTGAGCTCACTATGGTGCCCAGGCAAGCCGCCGCGAACTCAGCAATCCTCCTGTCTCTGCCTCCTGAGTGCTGGGATGACAGGCGTGAGCCACCACGTCCGGCACTGTGGTATGCAGTGTTGATTGTTGGTGGGCGTGAGTCACCACGCCCAGCATTATATGTGGTTACCGGGGATTGAACTCAGGACCTTGCGCTTGCGAGGCAGGCGCCGGAACCACTGAGCTAACCCTCCGGCCCTGGGTTGACAATTCTTTACTTTGAACAATTAAAAACTGTTCGGATTCCTTCTGACTTCCATGCTGTGTCATAAGAAACCTGCTGTTATTTTAACTGTTTTTCCCTTATGAAGTATCATTTCTCACTTCTTTCATGTATTTTTTTGGTCTTTAACTTTATGGAATTTATTGCATATATTGTCAAGGATTTTTTTGCATTTATTTGGTTTAAGCTTGTTTTAGCTTCTGGAATCTTGGGTTTATGTCTTTTTCCAAGTGTGGGGAAATAAAGCATTCTTAGAATACATTTTCAGTGTGACACTTTTTCCTCTCTCTTTCTGATATTCTGAGGACATGAATTTTAGAATTTTGCTATTGTGGTCATTTAGATATTGAGAATTGCTATATCTGTCTTTTAAACAACCTATTTCTCTATGTTCACTCTGGCTAACTTCTTTTGCTCTATCTTTAAAGTCATGGATTTTTCTCCTCCATCCTCTCTCACATTGAGCCTATCCAATGAGTTTTTATTTATTTATTATTTATTTTTAATTTTTATTTTTTATTTTTGAGACAGGGTCTCACTTTGTAGTTCAGGCTGGCCCTGAGCTCACTATGTAGCCCAGGCAAGCCTCGAACTCAGCAATCTTCCTGCCTCTGCCTCCCGAGCGCTGGGATTACAGGCATGAGCCACCACGCCCGGCACTGTGATATGTGGTATTGATGGCTGGTGGGTGTGAGTCACCACGCCCAGCATTCTATGTGGTCACCAGGATCTAACTCAGGATCTTGCGCTTGCGAGGCAGGGGCCAGAACCACTGAGCTAAATCTCCAGCCCTGAGTTTTTATTTTTGCTTATAAATTTCATCTTCACAATTTTTATTGTGTTCCATTTATATTGTTTATTTGCTGAAACATCCTGTTTATTTGTTGAGCTTTTCTACTTTTTCATTTTTGATGTCTTTATAATTGGTCAAGGAAGGGCTGGGGATTTAGCTGAAGCAGTACTGCACCTACCTTGGAAGCACAAGGGCCTGAGTTCAACCCCCAGTACTGCCAGAAAAAATATATAGATATAGGTAGATATATAGATATAAATAAATGGTCAAGGAGTACTTTTATGATAGGTGCTTCAACATCTTGTTGGATTTTTCCAACGTCTATTTTATCTTAGTGTACATATCTGTTCATCACCCTTTCTCATTCAGCTTTGGAATGTGAGCAGTGTGGCTCGGTAATATGCATGGGGCAGTATTCCAGTACTTTTCCTTTTCCTAGAATTCTTTGTGAGGAACAGGTAGCATTTCTTTCTTGATAGATGTTGTTGGCTATTGCATTCTAGTCATACAGGCATTGTGTTTTATTTTCTGTAGAGGTAACGTGGCAGCAGGTCTAACCCTACAATTGTACGAGCATGTGCTGTGGCACAGCTGTGAGTTTGGAAGTAGCACACAGCTCTCTGCCTATTTGTTTGAGAGAGGCCTTATTAATTACCCTTATTATAATTACTCTTATTCAACTTGAAATTACCCTTATTCAACTTGGGTTGCTAAGACTTCCTTTCTGAGACCTATTAACAGTGTTAATCTTCACATGGTACTGAGTGACTCAGAAGTGACATTGATGTAAAAAATTATTTTTATTTTTTATAAAGGAGACTAGACTCAATGAAGAGCAACAAACGAATCAGACAGATGAGGCACCTAGGAAGGAAGAAACAGATGCCATACATAAAACTATATCTGATGCAGACAAGAGTAAACTGGAGAAGGACCAAAGTAACTTTGGGAAGAATCAAATAGCCAGGAGACTGGAGCCAAGGTTAAACTGGAGGACCTCTATTGACACCAAAGAGTATGTAGATGCCCTGGGACGGGTTTTTCTTCACTGACTACACATTTCCTACTTTTTCCCTGAAACTTTGTTTCTGGGTAGTGGATATTTACATGTCTCTCTATAATGCAGGGTGATATTTTTCTCTTCCTCTGTATATTCCAAGTCGAAAGAATTGACAGAAATGCAATTAGAGTCTGGAAGACTGTGAAGGGAAAGGAAGACTATAATTTACTTTTGTGTAGCTAGTGAGTTAGGACAAATATCCCATGAAAAAGATGATAAAATAACATGGAAATGTGAATTTACAGATAGCGACCTGAGTAGGTGTGGGTTGGAATGATTAACTAACTACTTGGAATGATTAAAATTATTTAGAGTTAAGGAATCCTTCAAAGCGATGGTCTTCTCTATGAACAGACCTTTAATACTATGAAAAGACTAGAGCATCAAAATGTTGATTGACCTATGTAAAGCAGACACTTAGTTTATAGCAGTGGTGGTGAACTAATGACATGCATGTTACTGTGTTTTTCCTCTAAGAGAAAAGATGTTAACATATGAGTTGCTTTTTATAAGCTAAAAGCTCAGTAGATTTATTTGCCATGTTAGCTCTTTGCAATAACTAAGAGGGTTTTGGGTTATGGTTTAGCACTTAGTCTCTAAAAGGTTCGCCATCACTGGTTTATGGTCTATGACAAATACAAAAGTCATTCCATATGGAGCTCTCAACAATTAGGTGTGGAAGCAATGATTAAGAGCCAGTGCTTTAAATGTTAAATGTTGAAGCAGTCAAAGTCACAGTGCATTGTGTTAGCTTTCTGTTACTACTACAAAATACCTGAGCTGATTAACATTCAGAAAGAAAATTTTAGTTTGGCCCACAGTTTTGGATATTTCTGTCTGTGATCAGCAAATCCGTTGCTTTTTGGCCTCTGGTGGGAGTGTGAGGTGTCAGTGGTAGGGAGCTCTTGGTAGAACCAAACTATTCACTGCAATGTAGAGCAGTGGACTCACACAGTGATGGCAAAGAAATACTGGACCAAACATTTCCTCACTGTGCAAAGTGCACGGTTTGAAGGACAAAGGAGCAACTCCCGAGCGTCAGGTGAAGCTGGAACTTGTCATTTCCTGAGTCCAGAACACACATTATTCAGGTACATGAAAGTGATGGACCAGATTTTACTTCCTGTTCATCAAGAGAAGATAATAAAGATCAATTTTCTTTTTTTAGCCGCAAAGTCTTAGTAAAGGACAGCCCAGAGGAAAAACATGGAGGAAGAACTGAAAAGACCAGAGCATCGATTACACCTGGAAGAACACAGTTATTCCGGTATGCTTCTGCTGAGGGTCCTAAGAGATGTATCTGGACATGTGGCAATTACTGGCAATGTTGGTAAAAGTGATAAAACTGGATTTCTTTAAGAATACTTACAAGACTTCTTCCTAATGCAATTACTCAAAATACAAGGTTTGACTATTAATTGAGTCAAAGAAAAGAATGTATTTAATGCAAAGAGCAGGGAGCTAAGTGTTGGGAATACTGGGCTCTGTGCCTGACCTCTTGATTGTGGACAGTTATGTCCTAGCACAGTCTGGACACCTGCCTGGGTTTTCTTTTAGTATTCCCTGATGACTTCCAATTCTAGAGTGATACGTTTCATTTCTAAGTAAACATTTAGTGATAATTGATTACAAAGCCAAACACTTAGTCTTACCTGATTTTCAGTTTGATAACAGAACTGGAGGAGAAGAGTCACCCACTTTTATTAGAGAGTTTTGGAGTAATACTGAAAGGAAGTAGAAGAAATCTCACACATTATAAAGTTTGTACACTTGAGAGAAAAACATTCCAAACTTTAAGGCACTGTACTACATTTATACTTTCTGCTTTTTTTTTGATTCACTATAAATTCAATTTGTTTAATTTTGAAAGCTTTTAAAAAAAAATAATTTAGGGGGCCGGAGATTTAGCTCAGTGGTTCTGGAGCCTGCCTCACAAGTGCAAGGTTCTGAGTTTGATCCCGGTAACCACATACAATGCTGGCTGTGGTGACTCATGCCTACCAGCAATCAATACCACATACCACAGTGCCAGGCGTGGTGGCTCATGCCTGTCATCCCAGCACTTGGGAGGCAGAGGCAGGAGGATTGCTGAGTTCCAGGCTTGCCTGGGCTACATAATGAGCTCAGAGCCAGCCTGAACTACAAAGCGAGACCCTGTCTCAAAATAATAATAATAATAATAATAATAATAATAATAATAATAATAATTTAGGTGGATGGGAAGTTGCAAAGATGGTGCAGAATAGTTTATTGTATTCTTCACCTAGTTTCCCCTGGTGGTTTATAATTGTAGCATAATAGCAGCATAAGGAGTTTAACTTCAGCACTGTGTGGTTTGTGTAAAGACCAGAACAATGAGGATACATAACTGTAACTATTGTGTCATCACATGGAACCTGTCTGCTGTCCTTTTCTAGTCACATCAGCTCCTGTCCCCACACTGACCATAACTTCTAGCACTTGGAGAATGGCATATAAATGGAATCATCCACATTTGGTAGTCATCTTTTTTGCACGATCATAATACCTTGACATCTATCAAAATTGTGCATGTAGTCATTGGCCCCTTTTACTTAACTGTAGAACATTTTAGTCGTTTGAAGTATTTTATTATTACAAATAATACTACTATGAACGATCACACACAGGTATCTGTATGGATGTAAGTTATTTCTCTAGGATAATGCCTGATAACTAACAGTGGAATTATACATTGGGCTGCTTAAGAACTTGTAAATTTTTCCAGAGTGTCTTTGCCACTTTCCATGCTACCAGCAATGTTTGAGATTGTTTCTCCTTGTTCTTCAAGGCTCTTGGTATTGTTACTATTATTTATTTCAATTATTGTAAAATATGTCTAGTGATATTGCTCCAGTGGTTAGAGACGCACATGTTGTTGTGGTGTTAGTGCCTAGAGCAGATTGTGAAGAAGTGGCATTAGTTCTTCCAGCCTTGGTGGAATTCGTTAGCAAAGCTGTAAGGGCCGAGAGATTTCTATTTTGAGTTGAACATCATGAGTTAAATTTCATTCATTTAAAATGATCTTTTTCACATTGTGCTTTTAATTCTGTGGATTTTTCACTTTGCATAAATTGTGGTCATTTGTACTTTTAAAGGGACTGATCCATTTTTGTCTTAACTTCAAATTTTTGCTTTTCCAGTTGTTCATTATTCTCCCTTATTCTCCTTTGTTATCTGTAGACTCTGAATACTATAAAAGACACTGTTTGTCACCTGACATTAGTCCTTAGGGTGTTTTGGGAGGAGGTGGGAAAATCAGTCTTGCTAAAAGTTTGTTAGCTTTACTGATCTTTCCAAGAAGCAGCTTTTTGTTGAATTCATTTGAAAATGTTCTTGTGTTTTCAGTTTTAGTGATTTCTACTCTTTTATTATATCCTTTCTTCTGTTTGCTTTGGGTTTACTTTGCATTTCATTTTCCTAACTTTTTTAGTTTCTAGATTTTTTTCAGAAGATTGGATTGAAACATCTTCTCTACAGCAACTATTTCATGCTATTTGTTGCCTTTCTTGAACTGCCTTGGTTGAGAAAGTACAGATAGTGATTGTGTTGTGTTTCTGTTTTCAGTTGTTTAAAAAGTTTCCCTTGAGACTTTCTTTTTGATCTTCTCATTATTTGAAAGTATGCTTCTTCAGTTTCCAATATTTGGAGGTTTTCTTGTTATGTTTCTGTTACTGATTTTCAGCTTGATTCCATTGTGGTCAGGGAACATACTCTACATAATTTCAATTCTTTAAAAGCTGTTGACATTTTTATATGGCCCAGGATATCTTGTTATAGTTTTTTTTAGATATTTAAAAGGAATATGCATTCTACTTTTGTTGGGTGGAGCTCTCTCTACACATGCATTGAATTACAGTAGTCTTCCTGTATCTGCAGGGGATGTGTTCCTAAGTTCCCTGTTGGCTGCCTGAAACCACAAATAATTCCAAGTCCTAGACTTGTATACTGTTTCTTTTTTATACATGATACTGATGATACAGTTGCTAAGTTAGGGACAACAAGAGATAACAGTAATTAATAACAAAATATAATCATTTTAATGATGCACTGTAATAAGTTATGTGAATGTGGTCTCTTTCTCCTAACATGTCTTAGGTACCAGCTCACCCTTCTTCTAATGAAATGGTACAATGCCTGTATATGAAGTGAGCCGAAGGACATTGGTGTTGCCACATAGGGTTGTGTTAACATGTAAGGGTGTCTTGACCACAAGCACTGTGGTACTGTGACAGTGGGTCTGGTAACTGGGATGACCAGACAGCAGGTGGGAAGTGGTTCAGTTGGATATGTAGGACCAAGCATGACTCACACATCAGCTCGGACAGGGGAGAGGGACAGCAGGAGGTTTTATCACACCACTCAGAGTGGTGTAATTTTAAACGTAGGAGTTCTTTATTTCTGGAACTTTCCATTTTAATACTTCTGGACTGTGGTTGGCTGTGAGTAACTAAAGCCATAGATTGCAAGCTGTGCATAAGAGAGACTGTGGTATATTGTATGAAACTGTTGTTGATTTCTTCTCTATCTTTGCTTATTTTCTTTCTGGTTATTCTACCAATAATGGAGAGAGTGAGTGTTGAAACCGCCACATGTCTCTGTAGAGTTTTCTATTTTTCCTTTTAGTTCTATTTTTGCTTCATATACCTTGCAACTGTCTTTAGTACCCTTGAAGTTAGGAGTGCTTGTCTCTGTTGTGGGTTAATGTTTTGGCAATGTGCAGAGTCCCTCTGTCTTACTGGTTATTTTCTTTCTGAAGTTTACCTAATCTGAAATTAATTTGACAATTTCTGTTTTCTTTTGATTAATGTTTGCATAATATATTTCCCTTATTTTATTTTCAAATTACCCATGCTGTTGTATTTGTATTGAGCTTCTTATAGACAGTGCATAATTGACAATCCACAACATCAAACTATCTTCTGATTGTGTGTTGAGATCATCTCCCTTTAATGTAATTACTGATATTTTAGGATCTAAGTCTCTATTTTATGAGGTCACCTTGTTTTCTATTTGTTCTTCTTTTGATCATTTCTTTCTCATCATTCTATAGTTATTTGAACACAGTTATTTCCACTTTGACTTTTCCATAGTATTATGAAGTGCATCTCTTTGTGTGGCTTTATTTGGTGCCTGTTCAAGATATTGTTCCATGTCCTGTTATACCTTATGGATTTGACCTTCACCAGCTGGAGTGGAGCATGACACCTTGCCCCTTTCCTAGAACTCAGGGGAGCTGATATCTACCTGTGGCTTGTGTTCAGGTTACTGAAGTATTACCTTGCAACCGTGTCCACGCTGAAGCTTATGCTAATGGAATGTCATTGTTGTTTCCCTTAGTAAGAGTGTTGACAAAGCTGAGGAGCTCGTCAGTGACAGTTTCTCAGACAGCGAGGAAGACGAGGAGCCCACTGATCACCGTCAGGAAGCCAATGCCGATTTGCCATCAGAATACTGGCAAATTCAGAAGCTGGTGAAATATTTAAAGGTAGGAAAGACTTTTTATATCTTGTGTTCACTTAAGTCATATACACATATATTTGTTTCTGCTTCTGTATTTAGTGTATGTTTCTTCCAAATAAAACTAGTGAGCACAGGGCGGGTCTTATTACCTGGATGTGTCAAGACTGGTCCTCACGGAGCGGCCAGGCTGCACAAACCAGCTCTCTCCCCTGATGGACCGCAGAGGATGGCGTGGCCACCATTTTAGGATGTGCTGTCTTGTGTAATGGGAATTACTGGTGCTTAAAATGCAAAAAAATCATGTTGACTTACTTTATGCTTTTTCCTGCTTTCCCACACCTATGATCGAGTCGGCCAAGGGCATTTTCTAGTAGGTTTGCATATTTAAAGACATGTATGTGATTTCTAAACCACAAAAGAGTATTTTTCCATGCTTTGATGGGGACCTCACGGTATCACATAAAAGGCTTATGTGAGCGTTTTCTGAACTTTATGAAGGGCTTCCTTGTCAGCACAATCTTGTGGGACAAAGAGAGCTAGCAGAACAGGCTTCTTCCAACAGGAAAATGTGCTTCCTCCTGGACAGGACTTCAACTAGAATTCCCAGCATCTCTCAGAAAACAAGTCTTCCTGAATCCCAGGAAAAATTAGTAAAGAAATCAGGAAATGGGCACAATGGTTGTAATTCTCCTTTGAGGACTGAGGTGTAATGGTCATCATAAAGGCATTCCTTTATGGAACCCACTGACACCATGGAAAGCAGGAGCAGGAAGTGCTGATGGAGGAGGCAGAGGCGCAGGGAGGCAGCTCCAGGTACCAGCACAGGAAAGAGTAGGAGAAAGGGGGTCATAGTCTAAGCAGCTGGCCCTGTGTAGAGCTACTTCCGTGCTCTGTTTATGTCTGCTGCTAATGTGAATCAATGCTGCAAAAAAAAAACATTACTATCTCAGTGCATTGCATGCTTTCTATAAATCCTACTAGAGGTATTCTAAGACATGAGAAGTTTTGGAAGGAAAGTAAGACTTTCTATTTGAAATTTGAACCTGTGTTCCCAATTTCAGCTTGTGATTCAATGTAGCCTTACCAGTATTGTTGGGAGATCTGAATGTCACATAATTTGGATATAAACAATAATATTTGCCATTACTTTTCAGTGTTTTGCTATTTACCTTATTATATATATTCTATATTACCATTCGTTCTTTGTGAGAAATTGAAGAAATGGAAAGATATGAAGGTGTGCTCTAGTATATTCCATTGTGAATGTGTAATTGGCCTAAAATCTGAATTCGCAAAATCCATCGAAAATCTGATTACCTTAATTAAATTTCAATGGCCAAACCACTATCAGTACAAGCAGGTAAAATATTTTCATGTCTATACTTGACTTTGAAATCTATTATGAATCTAAGTAATCAACCCAACATGATACTAACATAAAGACTGACACAGATCGGTGGGATAGGGTGGAGAGCCCAGAAATCATTGTCTGCAATTGTGAAATGATGAAATCCAACAAAGACACTGAAGACGCACGGTGAAGAAAGGCTCATCTCTTTACTAACTTATAGTGTGAAAACTATATGTCCACATGCAGAAAATGAAATAGGACTGGTATACGCAAAAGTAAAATAGAATGGATCAAAGTCTGAAACATAACACCTGATATTAGCAAAACTACTAGAAGAAAGAGAAGAGAAGAGTCTCGGGACAAAGATTCAGGCAAAGATTTCCTCACTCTGCCACCAAGGAAAGAAGAGCTTGACACTAAGTCAGGTTGAAAATCTTCGGCACAGCAGAGGAGACAACAAAGTGAAAAGACAACCCACAGGTCAGGAGAACATTTGCAAATCAGATCTGATGAGGGACAACTGCCCAAAATATAAGAGGAACTAAATTAATAGCAAGAGAAAAAGGATCCCATTTATGAATGGGCAAAGAGCCTAAAAAGATACTTCTCAACAGAAGACATACAAGTGGTTAATGACTGTGGGAAAAGAATGCTCAGTTTCACTGATCATCAGGGAAGTATGAGCTGCACCACAGTGGGGTGGCCCCTCACACCTTTAAGAGGGCTACAGTCAGAACATCAAAAGATAAGGAGCTCTGGTGAGAGTGGAGGAAGAGGAATCACTGTGCGCCGTGGAGGACATGCCAGTTAGCACAGCTCCTATGGAAGATGTTACGGAAGTTCTTCAGAAACTGAAAAATAGAATTATCACGTGGCCCCCAAATCCCGCTGCCGGGCATATGTGCAGACGTTAAAGTCTCTGCACTTCCACAGTCACTGTAGCGTGGTGCTCAGTAGCTAAGCCATGGGAGCAACCTAGGCGCTCGTCAGCAGAGAAACGAGTGGATAAAGAAGAGGTGGTAACACTGGCATCGGGACACTATTCAGTCTAAAAAGAAGGAAATTCTGTCTCTTATGAATTTCACTCTGGATGAATCTGGAGGCTGCTGTATTAAACGAAGTTGAACCCAGTAGAGCGGAGAATGGCGGTGACGCAGCCTAGGCGAGGGGAGGGCCTGGGAATGGTTAGGTTTTTGAATCCAGTTAGACAAAATGTCAGTAAGCCATGAAGAATTAAGCTTTGGTGGATCTTCTGCACAAAATGCTGACTATATTATGCAGTGATACATTGTATATTTCAAACTTGCTGAAAGAGTAGATTTTGAATGTTTTGCCACCAAAAATAACAAGGATGTGAGCTTTTTGATTTGTTAAGTACTTTGATTTAATCATTTCTCAATGTAAATATATAACAAAACATAACAATGCCCTATGAATACATAATATACACAATTACTATTTTAATTTAAAATGACATTAAGATACTTTCATATTTTAAAAAGGACTGCATATATATGAAGCAATGATGCTCCACTTGGTGATCCTTTTGGAAGCCTCTTGATGGACCAACCAACACCAATACAGAAGAAACATTTGTTTTTTGTTATAAGCCAAAGATCAAGTCTTTTTAATAGGCTAGTTAGTGTTTTGTGCTTTAAAATTTAATTTTAAGAATTATTTTATAAATCTTAAGTACTTTTATATGCAGTTTCAACTTTTGAGACTGTTTTTACTGTGCAATTATGTTGCATCCATGCTTCCCTCATTTAGTGTTTTCTATTGCCAAAGAATCTAGAGTAGGTGGAAATTTTTAAAAATAACATAATTATTGCAACATATTATTGTGTCCCACATTTCCAATTTGGACCTGAATTCCTCCAAAATGCATGTGTTAAAGACTTGGTCCTGCCCTTAAGTTCTGGGGAGGCAGTGAGATGTTTAAGAGGAGGGCCTAAGCAGAAGTCTTCAGGTAGCTTGCGCCCTTGAAGGGGGCCGAGGGCTCCAGGCTCCTCCTCTCTTCTGCCTCCCGACCGTGAGGCGAGCTGCGAGGTCCACCCTGTGCTCTTGCCACGCGCTGCTGTCTCACCACAGGGCCAACCAAGCACGACCAAGCCTCAAAACCATGAGCCACAACGACCCTTTCACTTGATTATTTTTGGCTCTTTAACACTGACCAAAAGCAGACTAACATATATACTGCCTCTTAATAATAATAAATTCATATTTCATTTAGTAGTTTTCATAAAAAAGAAAACCTTTGAAACTGTTGGCATAATTCTGGCACTAAAAATGATTGATGGTTAATTATTATGAAAATAATCCACTATTATTATGGTCACTCGTTATTACTTAGAAACATATAAGGAAAATATTAGAAACAATACGGAGTAATTTATGATTCAGGGAACTCCTGGTACTTTCTAGGAATTCTGAGCTTTTGTAACTGCTGGGAATTTGGAGACCTTTCCCAGAGCACAGGTGGGTCTGGGCCACTTGCTCCTGGACACCCCTTGGCAGGTATCTTTGTCACTGACCACACGCGTCAGCCCGTGGTCCGTGACCCCTCCCTAGCGCTCCCCTGCCACTTGCCTGCGCCTCAGCCTGCCCTGGGTCACCTCTCCTCACGGCTGTCCCGCAGGAGGTAGAGCGAACTGGACAGAGCCATTGGGGCACAACACGGCCTTCTGTAAGAAGAACTGGAAGAGTCACGGTGCACCCGTGTCCATTACCTTTATTTCATTAATAAAGTCAAGCAGGGCCAAAGGGGCAGAAGCAGGGTAGGATAATGGGGTTGCTAGAAGCCTGATCTTTTTTTTTTTTTTTTTTTGAGACAGGGTCTCGCTTTGTAGTTCAGGCTGGCCCTGAGCTCACTATGGTGCCCAGGCAAGCCTCAAACTCAGCAATCCTCCTGTCTCTGCCTCCCGAGTGCTGGGATGACAGGCGTGAGCCACCACGCCAGGCACTGTGGTATGTGGTGCTGATTGCTGGTTGATTGTTGGTGGGCGTGAGTCATCACGCCCAGCATTGTTGTATGTAGTTACCGGGATCGAACTCAGGAACTTGCGCTTGCGAGGCAGGCACCAGAACCACTGAGCTAAATCTCCAGCCCTAGAAGCCTGATCTTTGATGGAGAAATGCCATTTGGGTTGGATCTGTACCGTTGCCTAACGCACTGGCCTTGGGCAGGTTGACTACCCTTTCTAAGCTTCAGTTTCCTCATTGGTGAAGGTGGAAAAATAAAAGTTCTGTACGGTAGGATTATGATGAATACTAAGTGACATATAACACATGTAAAGTGCTTAGCACAAAGTCCTCAGTAACAGTTGGCAGCAACAATTATTTCTATTGCATACAAGGATTGTTACAGAAAACGTTTGCTGTGAAATCTTACTGACTTGCCTACATGGCCCTCAAATTTTGCTTTAAGTTTTCTAGTAACCAGTAAAAAGGAAAAAATACAGCAAGCTAGTAGAGTGAGGGAAAGACTTAACCATCCTTAAATAAAAATAAGCCAGTTGCCTGGAGCAGAAAGAATTTTCTCCCTTACGAGGGAACGGGGCAGGCTGAGTGAACACAGGCATCTCTGGAAATGCTGTCGCGGTGACCACAGCAAGAGTCCCTAGAAGAGCTGCTGAGTAACTGTGCTGAGTTATACAAGTGTTGAGGGTGAGTCCATACAGAATGGAGCCAAATAGGATGCACTATTTCTGTCCCTGAGCAGCTAAGGAAAACATTTATTGATGAAGTGCTACTTAAGCTTGCACAAGTTATTCATCAATAAATCATGTGCAAATGTGATACTTTTGGCCAGACAGTCAATTGCTTGGAATTCTTATAGTTCCCACAGGTAAATATCTTTAACATAGCCTATAAAAGAAAGAGTCTATCTACAAATGACTTCAAGGTTTTTGATGCAGATAAATGTTTCCTATGGAGACAGAAAAAAAGATATGAAAAGTCTCTAAAATGCAAAATCAAATGACTCTAGGTAATCTCCAAATAAATATACCTGACATTTTAATTTATAAAATTATGGCTTTGGTGGCTCTTTAAACCAGCAGAGAAATATTAATGTTGACCTGATGTTCTACTTCCCACTTTCCAAGTGGGGCAGTGTCTGTGAGTGTTGAAAAAATTTGATGAGCTCATTAATCCCCAAACAGGTCAATGAACTGTATAGCTTATTATTTATCCAGGGCTATGAGCTCAGGTCTTGGCATGTAAGTGAAGTGAATTTATGTTTAATTATTTGGCTTTGATATATGCTCACTTCGACTTGCACAGGTTTTATATATGTATATGCTCTTTCATCGGGGCTTATAGAACACAATATTATTTATTTATTTTTGGATTTTTGAGGAGACTTTGAGAGCAATGTGAGAATGCAGGTTACCTGTTTATTGTCAGTACAGTAAGATCAACACCAGAAAATGAGTCACCTGGTATTTATGGTTCCTAATTTGGGTCGTCAAAGAGAAAACCATGACCAGGTCTATATTTATGCAGTATTTTCAAGCAACAATAAGTAAGCTCCCTCCCTTAGAAGACAGAATAACAGACACACATACGAATATGCATCCACCCACCCCGAGCCAGTGGATTCTCTGTGCTCCTCTGTCTTTCACATACACGTGCGGACCAGACCCACTCACATCGGGTAAGAACAGCGTCTTCAGAGGAGTTCCTGGACCAGTCTATTTTCTGTGAAAGCCACTCAAACTTTTACAACCCGAAGCCGCACAGCCATGTGTCTGCACACTCTAAATGTGCCCCAGAAAGTGGAACTGAGCCCTGCTTGCTTTGGTGAGAGTTTCCGTTCACCTCGGACGAGGTCCCTGCTTAGAGATTTCTTTTAAAAGTCAAACTAGAATCTCCAGTCTTCAAGCACAGCTTCTGAAGGACGCGGGGTGACCCATGTCAGTTAATGGGTGTGTTGCCTTTTTACTCACCCCCTTGCGCTGCCAGCTGCCGAGTCTGTCCTTGCTGAAGCGCTGCATCCACACCCCTGTTCCTCTGCCTTACTGAGGAGCGCGTGCGTTCCGCCTCTGCTACCGGTGACGGTGCGCGTGGTCTCAGCGGCTCCTCAGAGACATGAAATTCACCTCTGCGTCCTGCGGACGCGGTGAAAGCTGGTCCCTTTCCCCTCCGCCCAGGTGGCGCCCAGCAAGGGTGAGGGGGGCTCGGCCTCAGCCCCATGGGGGCAGTTCTTCTTGCCTCGAAGCCAGAGTCGTTCCTTCTGCTGTTGCTCTTTCCCTGCTGCTTTCGCGCCCTCTCTCTTCCCGTTCCACGTCTTTCTCTCCGTGGACGGATAGCATGGCTGCACTAAATAAACTTGTATAGATTTATTTTGTCCCTGGGTCAGGAATGCTTTAAAGTCTTATGAGGAAAGCATTTACTTTGAATGATTTCCAGCCCCTGGGGAGTGGATAGTTTGTTAATGACTAGATCTACACTAATCTGTGTCTCCAAAAAACAAGGAAGTTTCATTCATTTCTACGTAAGGTCTGTGGAAAACGCCTTTGTGAAAGAGGAGAGTTATGGGATATATTTTTTGCTTGAGTATGTAGTTGCAAGCTTTATAAATTGATAGAAGCAAGTATAGTCTTTGGTGAGTGAGATAAAAAAGAAAGGTTGTCATTGAAAGTAGATTTGCATTTCAAATGTAGTAGTGTAAATGTCCTTAAGCTTAAGAGTGAACTACTAGGCCCAAGTCAAAAGCCTGTGAGAATTTCCATGTGCTTGAGGGTGGGTTATGTACGGAATGTAGTAGCGTAAGATACAAAAATCCAAGAAAAAAACCCAGGCGACCAGAGTGATATCAAGAACCTGATCCTCATTGTTCATCTCTTTGGTCATTTGGGGGGATGTACAATCAAGCTTTTCTTTTCCTGTTGGCATTTTCTAGGGCTGTTATGTGGCGTGCACACACACATACACACACACACACACACACACACACACATGCACACACACATGCCACTCTGTCTCAGGCCTAGGCTCCGCTAGAGTAGTATTAGGAAGCGAGTTTGAGGCATTTGCTTCTCTTCTGAAGCACTCCTTCCCCTCCTAACCCTGACAGCATACTCTAACGACCGAGGCGTCTTGAGTTCCCTCCCGGGGCTGACGTCCCCACATGTGTCCTTCCCCACACGTGCCTATTTCTGCTCCTGGGACTTTCCCTAGACTCCAACTGAAGCGAGACGATGAAAGCAATGATTGAGAAAGCCTTCCGGGTGGAGAAGTCCAGGCCAGGGATGGGGGTGCAGCAACAGGAAGGCCGATCACCCCCACATGTTTATCTCCTGCCTCCGTCCATGGGAGGTTCACGAGGGGAAGCCTAACACGTTCATTTTATGTGACTACATTTGTGAAACGCTGCAGTCAGTTTCACCTTTCACACGAACCAGGGAACTTGCTAGCTATTCTTCTGTTCTGTATCTATCTACACGTTCACAATTTCAGGCCACGCAAAAGGAAGATGGGCATTTCCCCAGCCTGCCAGGCGTGAGCGCTCACTTCCGAGCGACATCAAAAAAACATTCTCATCACAGATGCCACTCGACTGTGAGGTTCAGAAGAGGAGTCCAGGGCTCCCTCTTTGCAAATATTTGTTGCAGATGGCTTTGGGGGGAGGCCACGATTTCTTAATAGTCACGCATGAACTGATTCAGTGTGTGTGTATACACACACACACACACATCCGTCAGTGTTTAAGGTCCCCTTCTAAGTGGTAACTGCGAGTTAAACAATTTTTCATCACAGGAATTTGATGTACTTTGCAACAGATTACAGTTAATTAAATTCCATTCCTATTACTCGGGTTTTGGGTCTGGAGTGGCGGGAGGTTTGATCCCTGTTCAGTGGTGGAAAAGCTGAGAAATACTGCCCTGTAGGCCACACAGAAGGCAGCTGCGGGCTGGGACCGTGTCCAGATTTCCCCCTTTACTGCCCGGTGCCTGATTATTCTGTCCCACGGTCAAGAAATTCAGGCCCCAAGAGGCCTGTAGACCTTGCTCTTGGACCCAGCCATCTTCTCTGTTGTTTCGATTTCTTTGTTCAAGTAAGAGACTAATAGTCATTTTCTGGAAGGCAATACCAGTGTGTGCTCTTCTGCTAGGTTTTTACTTAATGAGAGTGAGAAGAATTATCATAGTGTAAATTGTTCTCATTAGAAAGATTTTCAAAAATGGAAACCAGTGATTATTGTTTATGTGCTCAAATCAGTTCCAATAAGGAAAAAAGGAAAACTAGTGCCACTTTCTGGGGAAACACTGAAGTTAATACACATCTTGCTACATTGGCGTGGGCTCACGTTTTTTAAAAAGTTCAGTGACGGGCCGGAGGGTTAGCTCAGTGGTTCCGGCGCCTGCCTCGCAAGCGCAAGGTCCTGAGTTCGATCCCCGGAAACCACATAGAATGCTGGGCGTGGAGACTCACGCCCACCAGCCATCAATACCACATACCATAGTGCCAGCCGTGGTGGCTCACGCCTGTCATCCCAGCACTTGGGAAGCAGAGACAGGAGGATTGCTGAGTTCGAAGCTTGCCTGGGCCTACATAGTGAGCTCAGAGCCAGCCAGAACTACAAAGTGAGACCCTGTCTCAAAAAAAAAAAAAATTACCTGTGAGAAATTATATTTAAATCTCCATCGTGCATCATAATTACTACTCAGTAGAGTTTGCATTTATGTAAATATCGTAGTGGGTAGAGTGAATGCATTTAAAGTCTTGTGTTCCGCTTACTTGAAGAAATATTCTGGGTCTTTGTTTCCCTCTAAAGAATTCATCCTCTGTCATTTGTATTACAAAGGAGAGGGTGGGAATTGGGAAAGAGGGGGAGAGGTTCTGTGTTTCCAGGGGGATTCTGTACTCTACACATAAATGATAATTTCTTTGTTTTTTCAGCTTTCAGTATTCCTTGCCTCTGGACAATCACAAATACATAAATAAATGCAGAGAAAGTGCAGCATACTTAGATGAGTTTGCTAATACACGCTACTGGCTTATACTGGCTTGTAGCACAAGTAGCTAATGTTATATGACCATATCAAAGTAACTACCGAAAAATGACAGCAGGGCTTGGGGTGCTGTTTAGTGGTGGGTGTTTAGCACACCCAAGACCTCTGGCGCAACTTCCAGCAAAACAAAACCCAAAAGCCTCAGGGAGGCCTCAGGAACCTCAGCCCATTTACTGATTCCTCCCGTATTTGTTCATCAGCCCGTACTATTAACTAACGTGATGTCTTGCACATATCCAGTTATTTATGATTTTTTTATTGCAAAGCCTCTTGATGCCCAAAGTAGTTTTATTTAATGATCTAGAAGTGTAATAAATCACTGAGGGAAGTTCATTTCCTGATGCACTTGCAACAACATATTTTTCATTCTTCAAACTGTGCTTTCTCCTGAAACTTTATTGCAGAAAGCCAAACACATTAGAAGAAAGTGGTGCCAACCTCTTTGCAGTGTGTATAACATGCGGTGCTGCTTTCCTTTTTGTTTTACAAGTTCATATTCATATCCTAGTACATCATTTTCCTGATGAAGAACTTCTGAATATGAATTAAGGATTTGAGATCATCGAATATAGATATGGATATAAAGACATCATTGGAAACTGTGTATTCACAGGAAACAGGAAATTCTGTGTCTCTTTCTGGTCCACTGGCTCTTGAGATTCCTGCTGCCAAGGGCTGTACTGCTTCCCCAGCCTCCTCCTTGCATGGGGTTGGCTGCTGATGGGCGAGGCACAGAAGAAGCATGTGATGGTTTTGTTCACCCTCTGGTTCAAACCCTTAAAATATTATACAAGTAATACACTAGTATGTGCACGCTGCAGTCATGAACAACAAATAAGAATGAAACTTGCTTTTTAGCTCTGTTTACATGTATAGACATATCATTTGTATAGATAAATGAAGTCATACTATTTTCTTTTTTGTTTATTTTTTGAGACAGGGTCTCGCTTTGTAGTTCAGGCTGGCCCTGAGCTCACTATGTAGCCCAGGCAAGCCTCGAACTCAGCAATCCTCCTGCCTCTGCCTCCTGAGTGCTGGGATGACAGGCGTGAGCCACCACGCCCGGCTTGTTTGTTTTTTGAGGCAGGGTCTCGCTTTGTAGTTCAGGCTGGCCCTCAGCTCACTATGTAGCCCAGGCAAGCCTTGAACTCAGCAATCCTTCTGTCTCTGCCTCCCAAGTGCTGGGATGATAGGTGTGATCCACCATGCCTGGCACTGTGGTATGTGGTGTTGATTGCTGGTGGGTGTGAGTCACCACGCCCAGCATTGTATGTGGTTATCAGAGATTGAACTCAGGACCTTGCTCTACCACTGAGCTAAATCTCCAGCCCATCTTCACATTCTTTTAATTTGCATTTCTCTAATGGCCAGAGATGTTGTACAACTTTTCATGTATTTGTCGGTCATTTATATTTCTTCTTTTGAAAAGTATTCATTTACCTGTCCATTTCTTGACTGGGTTATTTATTTCAGGTGGTCTAGTCTTTTTGAGTTCTTTATATATTCTAGATATTAGTCCTCCTCTGTCTAAGGAATAGCTGGTAAAACATTTTTTCCCATTCTGTAGATTGTCTCTTCTCTCTACTAATTGATTCCTTTGCTGTGCAGAGGCTTCTACTCAGCTGCACAGAAGGATACATTTAAGACATTTGTAGGGAAATGGATGCATCTGGAAAATGTAATGTCGAGTGAAATAAATCAGACACACAAGCATAAATACCATATGGTTTCTCTCATTTGAGGAAGGCAAAGTACAAACAAAAAGAATAATAAAGAATGGATAGAAAGAAACAAGGTGGTAGTTTTCTTGGAAATGGAAAGGGGTCCAGGAGACCGAGGCCAAGGGAGGTGGGGAGGAGAAAGGAAATTCAGAAGCATTAAGATGTGCCATGTACAGGAATCTCATAACCTCAGTACATGTAAACATTATATGTTGTAAATGAGCTAAGGATAATATCAGCAAGAAGAATGAAAATGGAGAAAAGGGATTTAGAGGCCGAGGGAGGGGAAAAAGTTGTGTTATGGGCATGCATCCACTCTCCAACGTAAACGTAAGATGCGTGTTCTGAAAACATACTAATAATAACATCCTGCAGTCTCACATGTGAGGCTTTGTTTCTCCATCTTTCTCTCCGGCACTCATTTATTTGCATATTCCCCAAGTCAGTTCCACACTGTTTTTTATCACAACAGCTTTGGTGTTTTTTTAATATTTGGTAGAGCAAATAGTTATCTTAAATTCTTAAAAACTAACTTTTCCTGTATTTTCCACTTAGGATCATTTTTAGAATGAGATGAGAATTAAAAATGAAATGAATCTTCTTAGGATTTAAGTTGCTTTGTGTGGATAGGTGAATTACTTTTGGATAAACTACAATTTTAATAACACTGAATTATCCTCCTCAGGAATGTGGTGTGCCCATTTAGTGTTTTCTACACTTCACTGGCATGTGAGTCTTTCCTGCACACCTGAAGCATTGCTTGTGAGAGTTAATCATAGATATTTTTGTTGGTACTATTCTGTTAATACCGGGATGGAAACATTTTCAAATTATCTGTGTCAGTTTATTATTCTGAAAGTGTGGAAATTATTCATTTTAAATGTTACCCTTGTTGCTAGCCACTTTAGTGAATTAACAACTTCTATTAATTATAAATATTTAGCACATTCTCCTGAAATTTTTAGGGGAACAACTGTGTTCACTACACCTTTCCTCTTTGCAGTCCGTGTGATGTGCTAATATATTATCAATTCCTGTGAATATTCCACAAAAGAATATAAAAAGAATGCAGAGGGGGCTTTTGCATTATTCCTTTACCTATTTCTGATAAAAATTCTTAGTAAGGTGGTGAAATGACAATTTGAGTCTAACTTCTTCCTCCCTGCCTTCCCTCTTTCTTTGCCCCAGTACAGAATTCAGGGCTCAGCCCTATTAAAAGTTATCTACTTTGAGACAGAGTCTCACCAAGTTGTCTAGACTGGGTCCAGGTTTGTGTTCTTCCTGCCTCAGCCTCCCAGAGCACTGAGATGACAGCACCCCGCGTGAGGTGTGTTCCTCTGTGTGTATTTCTACAGGCCTCTGTCTACAGGTGAAGGTAGCATTCGCTTTGCTTGCCGTGGGCTTCTGCTGAGGGTTGGCTTTGGAGTCCCATCACCCATAGAAAATAGGTTTGAAAGTAAACAAGTTAAAGCCCCAGTTACTCCTCGCCCTGTCGGCACCGTGTACCACTCCTGGACCCCAGAGAGAAGACGTCTCCAAGCCAGTTCTGTGCCCGGCGCCGGGCCCTCTGCCATCGCTAACGGACAGTCCCCGGCAGGGTTTCTCTTCCCTCGCTGTCTGAGGGATGTGTTGGGAGGAGAAGCCACAGCTGGAGGCCAGAGGGAGGCTGCGTTGCGGGTGGCCGGGAGGGCCTGAGGGCCTGGCCGAGCATGTCTCCGGCCGTGACTGGAAGGGCTGCCCACCGGTTTGGTCTCGGTGAGTGTCCTTTCGAGAACGCAGAAGACGAGAGGGCAGCAATCGAGGAGTCCCCAGGGCGTGCTGGTCCCCCGGCCTCTCCTCCCGACCGTGCTCCGCTCCCCTGACCCTTGTGCGGCCGGTGCGGCCTCTGTGGCCCCCGTGTGTCGTCTTCTAACTCGGAGCGGTGACCTCTGACAGGTGTCACCAGCCCGCACTCACCAGGGCTGGTGTGGAGACTCAGCCCGCGGGCGGCAGCCACCTGCATCCCAGCCCACTGTGCCCTGGTCTCGCTCGGGCTCTTGCTGAGCTCCTGGCCACGCCGACTCTCTCACGTGCGGACACCCCATCAGCAGAGGCGTGTGCAGTCCCCGGGGGTGGCGTTCGTCCTGGGGGGCTGGTGCGCATCCCCGACACGCTCGAACCTATTTTACTTCCACCTGCCCCCCTTCCTTCCTTTTCTGCTTTCCCTTCCCATGGCAAAGGATCTGCCTCCCTGTCTTACTGTCTTTTTAGTTTTGTACTTTGAGTTTTTTGTCTAAGAGAAATCAGGTTGTATATTGATTTATTTCACTAAATATTACTCAACATTATGGTCTCAACATATATCTATTTCCCTACAGATGACTCAAAATTATCCTTATGGCTGCGTAGTTTTCCATTATATAAAAATCAATGTTCTTTTATTTCGTCCATTTGTCAGAGGACATAGGGGCAGCTTCCAGGATGCAGCTGTGTTGAGTTATAACACAGGGCTTTGGCACCCCTTCTTGGGGGTGTCTCTTTCTCTTCGGTTAGGGAAACCCCTCCCTTTTCTTCAGATCACAGCCCCTTCTTCCAGGGATAATGCCCTAGTTCCCTCTGCTGGGCTTCCAGAGCCCCGTGGCCCTGGAGCACTTTGCAGACCTAACAGTTTTTATTTATGTGAGTGGGCTTAGAAAGTGAAAAACCTTTCTCCTCCAACAAGGCATGGGCCGTGTCTCTTGGCATTGGTACCGGCCACCAGGCCTCTCGAGCTGCAGGACACATCTGCTGCACGCAGGGGAACCCAAGGGACAGAAGCCCCTTGAACGCACTGTTCCTCTCGACTTAGAAAAAGTGCATTCCTTCCTCACCCTCAGCGGAGATGGGGTCACTGTGAGCCCGGGCGGACAGCACTTCCTGACCTCAGAAGAGACCGGGCACGTGCAGGGTGGCATGGCCCTGGTCAACGCCTCCTAGTTTCAAAGATCAAGTAGCAAAAATGGCTTATAAAAATATTTTCAGTCCGTCGTGTCTTTCAAAGCGGGAGAGCACAGCATCCGCGCTGGGTGTTCGAAGTGTCAGAAACCCGAGCGTGATGATGAGCAAACGCCTCCGGGCTGGAGACAGGAATGCCAACTGTGAGAGGCCCGAGTCGGAGAGGCAGGGCCGCCCGGAAGACAGCTCCCAGGAGAGCTGCGTTTGTTTCAGAAATGGAAAAGGTTATTGGAAGTGTGTTCCCAAGCCCTTCAGAAGCTGCAAAACAATATTTTACTGTGTTTTCTCCAGCTCTTAAAAGCTCACAAACGCAAACACGTAATACAATGTGCAAATCAGTATTGGCAACTAATTACGTGCTTGGGGACGTCATGAGGCAGGAGCGTGTGTGCTGCTTCTCCTCAGCTAGAGGCTTCAGGCATCTGGACAAAGTAGAACCAACACTTGAAAACCCTCTGACATAGCTGGTATTTAAGGAACGGCAATTGGCCAAGCTTTGTGGCTCCGTGTGTTGAGTATTTTGGCTCCCGTCTTCTGGTATTCATTCTGAAAGATTTACAATGCTTCGGGGAGTGCGGTCAGTGACAGGGGGAGAGCGAAAGCCTGAAATGTGGAAAAACTAACTTTTCCTAATATAAAACTGTTCTAAAAAAATCCCTCAAGCCTATGAATATGTTTCCAGATTTTCAGAAAAAGCTAATTTACGGAATTTTTTTTTTCCTATAAGGATCTTACTTCTTCATGATACAAGCCAGTTGTCTGTTGATGTCAAGATAGATGAAGGTTTAGATGTTTAAAAAAAATGCAAACTCTGACTTTTTGGACATCAGCTATAGTAAAGTGACTTTTAAAATGATATCATTAGTTACGAGGTAAATCATGACGCTTAAAAGTAGAGATGGTCTAGAAAATAAAAAGGAAGGCAATTGGAAATTGCAAACAACACCTAGGGCGACTGGGCAGAAAATGACATCCAAAGGACACTTTGTAAGGCTCAAGCAGCAGTGGAGAGTGCCCGGTGGCACACAGTGGAGAGTGTCCGGGCGGTGGATTCTCCACTTGGAGGACGTCTGGGCAGGGAGGAGGCTTCGGGGCAAAGGTGCCAAGATGCCTCGCTGTTCTTGCACATCCTGATCTTGTGCAAATGCAAACATTCCGCCTGAGGAAGTCCCTGCCCTGGGGAACTCTGTTTGGATTTTCAGCTCTGTCCCTTCAGAAGCCCCCAGGAGAAAGTTCTGGGTCCCTTTAACTGTTTAAATTCAGAGGAAAGCGAGCAGATTGTTTTCCTTCATTTTCTTGGCTTTGCCTTTTTGTGTATTGTGTACTGCATTAGCTTTAATTAATTATGGGTAGCATGCCCATCTTTCTTTTTAGTTGACAAAGTATGTAACTTTTTAAAAAAGAGAAATGGAAAGTGCTAGTATGGAAGAGTTTCATACTGCCAAATAAAGGAGTTAATGACCTGACAGCTAATAAAGAGAGGATTTATAATTTTATATCATAAAGCCCTCTGTCGGAAAACGGGGGTGGCAACATTTCTCCCGATAGTAAGGAGAAAAAGACACTAGGCGCTATAAAGCGTAATTTATTTTAAATGTAAATAATAAAATTAAGGCTCCAGTCCTTTCACACCTAATGTTGGATACAGGATCAGCCTGGATTAGCCATCGGGGCAGGGCGACCACGGGAAACAGACATTGTGGAAGACGTCCCCACAGGTTAGAGAAGAGGGAGGAGTGCTCTTAAAAACGCTTGAAAATCTATACCTTTCCCTTTTCTCCTTTCGATGCGTGCTCCGTAATGGTCACATTTCATTTTCCTATCTCCAAAGTAATATACTGCATTGAACTTACAATCTGCGTATGTGCACGTGTGTGATACCCAGGGGGAAGAGCTTTGGCAGTTTATCTGTAATTTCTATGTTCTGTGCTCAGCCTATTTGACATATTTTTCTCTACATTTCAATTTATATGTATTTTAAAATTTGAATACATCAAAATGTACCTAAATATCTAATGTATATACATTTTAACATATCATGATTACATGTTGTCCACCTTCTGTATGTCCCAGTCCATTCTCTGGACATCAAGACTTGGTGGGTGGGCAGGAAAGAGATCTCTCTCTCCCGGGAAGTCCAGCGTCAAGGGGTGCCGCCTGCCCAGGGCCTCCCGCTGTGTCGGCACACAGCCAAGGTGCCACTGGTAAGACAGCACTGGCGGCAGCCGACTGGCCATGGGACAGTGGTGTGAGTCCAGCCGGGAAGGCACGGCCCTCCCTACCCAACCATGTCCCAAAGGTGCCACCTCTTAACACCGACTATGGGCACCAAAGTTTCAGCAGGAGATGGGGTTTAGGAGGTGCTTTGGTATAACAGCAGAATCGATCAGACAAATACTATATACGGTAGAGAACGGCAGCATAAGTGATTGTCAAATGGAACAATCTCCCCTCAAAACAGAGACGGGCTGGGGGACACTGGAACGGTTTGGAAGAAGGAGTCAAAGGCCGACTTTTACAGACACATTTTACGGAAGTTGTTTATCTCGCGCCCAGCAGAACGCTGTGGCTGTACCTGTGACCTGTGTTGCCGTTTGCGCCCGTGATCTCGGGCAGCCTCCGTGCCGTGCTGGGTCCCAGCAGTAATGACACAGACCGTCCTTGGGAGTTCCAGCAGTGAGTCCCAGTTTTAATCTCTGGGAGGTCTAATTCACTGATCAATCATTTATTTTTAAAAAAAGGCTTGTAGATGTGTTTTTCTAGGCAAACAGCTCACCATGAGGCAGCACATGGCCTGTGGTCAGATAGACATTGGCCGGAGTGAGCCTCTGTCGGGCCTGCATGTTCCTCACCGCAATGATGCTTTCCTTTTCTGCGCTCATCCTGCCCATCTCCAGTCTCACTGGAGTTGCTTGTTCCCCTCCCTCCACCTGCTCTAGCTTTCTCTCCCCCGGGGCCGTCTGACAGTTTCTGTTCCCTACCTTTTCTGTTCCAGACTACTCCCGGGACATGTGTGCAGGAGAAAGTGTTTCCGGCTCTCACACTGAGCAGTCACAGGGGCTTCTGTGGCCCGCAAGGTGTGGGGACATTTCCTCACCCCGCAGGCACCAGCCACAGGGTTGGGACCGCCCTGTGCCCGGGCTGACTGGCTGCGAGGTGGAGTGCTTACAGCTCCTTCTTCAGGTGTGATTGTTTTGCTAGGACAGGCACAGGGTGCAGAGAAACACAGCCCTGGTTTGTGGTAAAGGATGTTACAGAGGGTAGGGATGAAGCGCTGCCCCGGGCAAGATCAGGGGAGAGGGCCTGAGGCTTCCGTGCCCTCCCCTCTGGCAACGCCCCCGTGCTCAGCCGCCTGGAGGCCCGTGAACTCTGCTTCTCGAGTGTCTATGGAGACATCATTCCACAGGCGTGATGATGAAATCATCGGCCGCTGCTCATCAACTTGACCTCCCTCCCTCTCCCCGGAGGTTAAGGGTTGGCACTGAGAGTCCTGACCCTTCACTCATGCCTTGGTCTTCTTAGTATCCAGTTCCCATCCAGGAGCCAAGTGGGGGAAGCTGGCATGACCCACTCATTCCTGTACAAACGATGCCACTCTGAGGACACAGAAGGATTTTAGGAATTGTATGCCAGGAGACAGGGACAAAGGCCATACAATCTGTAAGAATAATTTTCAGGCACAGATTGCATTGTACAACACGCTATTTAAAAACCGGGCAGACCATCTGTTACGTAGACATAAAACTTCCACGCCTTGTCTCTCAGAGCCTGCCCCGGGACTCTCTTTAATATCCTAATACCACCGAATGTTACAGCTGTTTAAAGCGGACAGATCACCTTTCCATGTTGACTCCTAATCGGAATAACACTTTACGATGGCCCACGCAGCTTCTCCCAGCTTCAACTTGACACGATTCATTGAACAAATTAACAGTCCACTTAGGGAACTTAAAAACACTTAATATGCTGTGTATGGGAGACACATTTCATAGTTTGTGGACTCCTCACCTTTTAGTAGTTTTCTAGGGGAGCATGATTTTACGTAATTTTTCTCTGACATTGTGTCTTCCTAGGGAGGAAATCAGACTGCAACAGTGATCGCATTGTGTTCCATGCGGGATTTCAACCTGGCTCAAGAGACCTGTCAGCTGGCAATCAGAGATGTGGGAGGTCTTGAAGTTTTAATAAACTTACTTGATACAGATGAAGTCAAATGTAAGGTGAGTGGCTTTCTCTGCTGTGCGAGGCTCCAGCTCCAGGGCCTCCTTCCCATTCTGAGGGGGCTGCTGCCCCCTGCCATTGGTTCCTCATCTTTACCTGTGGCCAGTAGCGTTGCTTTCTCTTCCTGTAGCCAAGAAAAGGTTACATGCTGCTGCCACTTGATAAAGACGATTACTGGCGAGGCAGAAGAAGCTTACGAAGAAAGCGTATTCAGTGGCTGGAGTGTGGAGAAGCAGGACTCTTGCTCTCCAGACAGCCTCTCAGCTCCAGGGGCTTGAGGAATCAGAAACAAAAGATAGAAATAATGGGAAACAATAAAAGGAGGCATACTCATGTATTTTCTGGGAGGACAGGGAGATCTTTATCGCTCAGTTACCACCTCACTCCTTCTGTGGGCTCATGTTTCCAGTCATGGAAGCTGGTTGATGTCTTTAGCCCAAAAGTTAAGGCTGGAAAAGAGACAGATACAATATAGAGACAGTGATATCATGGTGGGCTTTCTTGTTTTGTTTTGTTTTTTTTCCAGTACTAGGAAATAAGTCCTGTGCCTTCACATTGTGCCATACCCCCAGCCCTTTTTAAAAATATTTCTTATTTTGAGACAGATCTTAACAAGTCCCTAAGTTGTTGAGACTGGGCTGGAATCTGCAGTCCTCCTGCCTCAGAGTCCTGGAATGCCAGGCGTGCGCTATTTACTTTGTTTCAGTCACCCTACTGGACACGGGCAGGTCCAGGTGAAGGGACACTTTTCAGCCAAAGCAGCCTATAAGCCTGAAAAGCGCCCAAGACAACTGCTGTGTCATCACAGCGGAGCCAGTGGGAGGCTGTGCCTTACGGCTGTGTGACCTCCAGAACGAGTGACTCTCCAGGTCAGCGAGGGCAGTGACACCAGAGAGTTTACTTAGGTTTTTCTCCGTCACATTCTCTCTCCATTTTTTTCTCTCTTGGGCTCTTTTCCTTCACTTCCGGCACAATGAGGAAAGCGCAGGAGATGCGTAGAACCCTTGGGGATGGAAACAACTTCTTAAAAGACTTAACTGGGGAAGGGTTTTAGGTGGACTTGGAATTTCTAAAAACACAGCACCGCTTATGTATTAAGTATTTGTTCACCCTTCACTTTTTTCGCCCACGTAGATTGGCTCATTAAAAATCCTGAAGGAAATCAGTCAGAATCCTCAAATCCGACGAAATATTGTTGACCTTGGGGGCTTACCGGTCATGGTTAAC
>PVIC010005725.1:46396-56868 GCA_004025085.1 Thryonomys swinderianus
GAGACGTGATAGCAATTCTGCAGCTGCTGAAAGACGCCATACGTTGCATCTCAAAGATGCCCAACAGCATGACATTCGTCTCTTCCACAGGTCGCCCTGCTGGACTGTGGGCAGAATTCAGCAGAGCCTTCCCAGCTGAGCCTGTATGACACCAGAGACGTGGAGGTGGCCCGCTGCGGGGCACTGGCCCTCTGGAGCTGCAGTAAGAGTCATGCCAACAAGGAAGCCATCCGCAAGGCCGGCGGCATCCCGCTGCTGGCCCGGCTCCTGAAGACGTCCCACGAAGACATGCTCATCCCCGTGGTGGGCACGCTCCAGGAATGCGCATCCGAGGTGCCCAAAGAAGTCCTTTCTCCTTTGCCTTCTTACTCTGATTTTCTTTAGTTGGGGCAATAATATTTAAGGTTATTGTGACTAGAGGATTTTCTCCCCAAGTGTCAGCTTTTTACTGGAACAAAAGACCAAACTACTAGTCCATTAACCAGATCAATCCCTGTGTGATACGTTTTTTCCAGTGCTTAGTTCTCTTATTGTTATATAGAGACATGTCAATCTCAGATCTACTATTTGTTTGGTTAGAAAGTTTGTTCGGCATAATTTTTAATACATAAGTGTCAGTAGACACTCTGTTTATGCATTATACACATGTAAGTATCTACATTTTTATTCCTAGGAAAACTACCGAGCAGCCATCAAAGCAGAAAGGATCATTGAAAACCTAGTGAAGAATCTGAGCAGCGAGAACGAGCAGCTGCAGGAGCACTGCGCCATGGCCATTTACCAGGTGCGTGTGCCGGCTGCAGGTCCCTGCTCACCTCAGTCAGGAGAGACCTGGGGTCCGCATCCCCAGGAAGTGTCCCAGGGACTTTCATGCCCCCACAGGCCTGAGAACCACTGTCTATGATGACCGTGGACACCGCACTTGTAGCTGTACTTCGATGCTTCTGATTGTTGACGTCTCCACAGGATGGCTCTGTGGCTCTGCTTACTTTGTGTATCATAGCTACATAAGCAGCTGTGCACCTATACTGCTTTATGTGTCTCTTATTCATATGCAGGGATCTTGGGAAATGTTTTTCCTACCAAGACTGTATAAATGACAGTATGTATACCTGCATGTTTATGTTTTTATAATCAGTTTGTTTCTTCTACTTTTTGTAGTACTGGGGGGTTGAGCCCAGGACCTTAGCACATGCTAGGCAAATCCTCTACTACTGAGCTACTTGCCCAGAAATTTCTATTTTTGAGACTGACTCTTGCTAAGTTGCAAAGTCTCCTTGAACTTTCTATCCTCCTCCCTTAGCTGGATTCATCTCAGTAGCTGGGATTAACAGGGTTGTGCCACCATGCCCAGCTAATTTACTTATTCTAATCTTCATGAGTTTCTTGTGAATCATAAAAGTCTTAATATACTAAAAACAGAGTGGTGAAGGGTAAAAGACAGAATGTCATGATGAATAAGTGCTTGGTTAGTCTGTGACTCTACCAGCTTCTAGCTAATCAGAGTAGGTTCCCTAGAGAGGGGCACTCATGATATGCAAGAAGAGAATATGCAGAAAAGATAGGGTCAGAGAAAAAATTCAGTTCAGCAGGGAACTGGGTAGGTTTTCTCAGGCTGCTGTAACGCGGCACCACACACTGGGTGGCTTAACCGACAGAAACTTGTCTCCCCAGGTTGCTGAGGCTAGAAGTATAGATCTGTGTGTCAACAGGGCTGGTGCCTTCTGGTGCCTCTCTTCTCTGCTTGTAAGCTGGCCCTCTCCTTCTTCTGTCTTCATGTGACATTTCCCTGGTGTCTGTCTGTGTCTCCATCTTCTTATGAGACAACCTGCATTGAATTAGTGATCCATTTGGCCCAAATTGCTGTCCCCAAACATGCTTGCACTCGGAGGTAATGTAGTAAGAGTTAAAACTGCAGTGTGTATGAACTCAAGGGAGCACAGCTCAGCCATAACAAGGACACATGGCCTGTGCTCATTCTATGCCTTGTATGAATAACCTTTATGGCTGAGCTAGAAACAGCATGAATCTTTACATTCATCACTGAAGCGGACTCAAGTCACTCCCAGAAGACAAACATGGCAGGTTCATCTCTGAGGAGCCCTGGGGTGAAGACTTCTTCCAGTGGCCTCGCTGGATGGTGTAGGAGACGCTTCTGCAACCCTTAGTCATGGAAAACAAGAGTGCTTAGGGTCAGAGGCAAATCTGTACCCCATTTATCATCTGTTGTCTCTGTAAGTTGAGAACAGTCAGCTTGGAAGACTTAGTTCAGGGCATGACACAGGTGGGGATAATAATATTTGACTAAAAGGCTGGGTAGGATTGATGTAAACCATTCCTCTGGCCAGAGAAACACTATTGAGGAAATCATCTCTAGACTACAGTTGGGTCATTAACAGTTGGACTAAATCCCTTCTGATGTTACTATCTTTCTCTTTTGCTACATTTCCTGAAGACTGGTTTTCTCACCACAGACATTCTCCATCCAAGCCTGAGTATTCTTGGTTTCTTAGTGACCTCTGCTTCTGGCTTAGTAGAAGCACAGGGGACCTCAGAACCAGCTAGAGAGAATTGCCAAGTAAGAAGAAACTGT
This sequence comes from Thryonomys swinderianus, assembly GCA_004025085.1. Lineage (NCBI taxonomy): Eukaryota > Metazoa > Chordata > Mammalia > Rodentia > Thryonomyidae > Thryonomys > Thryonomys swinderianus. Next base: position 48,990 of record PVIC010005725.1, read on the forward strand.
TAAGTATTCCCCCAAAACACGCAAGGAGATAGCTCTGCTGCAAGGATGGGCAAGAATTATGTCTTGCTCAGAGGCATCTTCTGAGAATGATACTCGGAAAAGAAGTTTCATCAAGGCTCCTTGATTTATGCTGAAGTGCCATCCTGATAAAGCACAACAGATTGAAAATTCTGGCAGTTGAAACTGTACCAGCTGTGCCTGGATGGCTGAACATCATTGCTTAGCTGTGCAGCCACTAGGAGCCACAGCCTCTCATAGTCACAGTGTTGGGTGGGCTGGGAGCTGCGGCTTCTTCCCACCACACAGCATCACAAGAGGGTGTGATGTAGTCTATTAAAGAGGAAGAGACGTAGTGTGTGTGTGTGTGAGTGTGTGTGTGTGTGTGTGTGTGTGTGTTGCTCTTACACCATCCTGCAGTTGGAGAGCCCTAAGTGGAACCACGTTAAGTTGAGGACCATATAGAACAGTTTCTTAAGCAGTTTCTTTAACTACCACTGTGCACTGGAGCTGCCCCCGGTACTCACGGCCTCTGCTTCGCCTCTTGTATAGTGTGCTGAAGATGAGGAAACGCGGGACCTGGTCAGGCTGCACGGAGGACTCAAACCCCTGGCCAACCTGCTCAACAACACCGACAATAAAGAGTGCTTGGCCGCCGTCACTGGGGCGATATGGAAATGTTCCATCAGCAAGGAGAATGTGACCAAGTAAGAGAAGGCCCTCCTCCATCTTCTGTAATAAAGATGGGGCCGGGGCACACATCCTCCAAATTTTGTGCTGTTTTCTTAATGAGTTGACTCTGGTGTCACTCACAGACGCACATCTTGTGGGTCAAGTTGGCAGATGAGGGGGTTCTTTGACAGGAATGGCTGCCCCGACTCTCCACGACCAGGCCGTGGTTTTATGCCTTGGAGTGAGGCTAGAGGGTGGCTGGCAGCATTTCTGTGCAAGCAGGCAGCTTCACCCTTGCAATCAGAACTCTCTCCAGTATTTCCTGCAGGGACCTATGGGGGAGGGGGGATGCTTCTGAGTCCACAGAGATAGAAAACAGGACCATTATTTCTCATGTTCTACATATAGACATCATCAAATTTTCTTTTATTTATAATTTTTTAAACTGGAGAAGACTTCTAAAATTATATTTATTTTAATAATTTATCTCTTCATATGTTCACATTCTTAAGGATTATTCTGAGGCAGCTTCTTGTCTCTATCTAGTAGTTTTCCGTAACAATAAAATCACAGGTTCCAACTAACACAAAATAAGTTTACTTCATAAAGAGTGTATGATGAAGTTAACGAATGCTTTAAAACTAACCCCAGCTAATTAAGCTCTTATCTTAATTAAAAGTTTCCCCAAATTTCAGCAGCAACAATTCAGCTGTCATACTTAAAAATAGTGCTGAAATGCATTAGAAAAAAGAAGAATGTTTTAATGTAGAAACTATCTCAAATATTTACCTGTAATAGCATGCTACCTGTACATATCATATAGAGAAGACAGAACTGGAATGAAATTGCATGGGCAGAAGTCCTAATTGGATTAGTAGCCCTGACGATAACTGAGCCTGACAGATTTTTGTTTTTATCTAAGCTACTACTTAGAGACTTATTAACCCAAATAGTCATGTTTAATGCATTTAAAAGCAAAAATACTTAATATAGAATTCATTTTCATGAAATATCTAGTGTCCTTTTTCATGTAAGATGGGAGACAAACTCTTAGCCAAGTGTAATCAGAGAAGTTCAGATCGGGCACAGCCCTGCTTGTCTCTGAGGCTGCTCAGCATTGGAGTAGATGGCTGGGTCGGCGGAAAGCCTTCTGGTCTACCAAGCTTCTGGCTGGCTGGCTGATAATGGAGATGAAGCAGAACCTGCCTCTTAGGTTGTTGTAGGGGTCAGATCTGCTGAACCCATTGGCCTTTAGCAATTCTTGGTTGTCATTTTTATTACTATTATCATCTAACTGCACCGAAAATAATCCTTTCTTTCCTTGTCCTTAGGTTTCGGGAATACAAAGCCATTGAAACTCTGGTGGGGCTTCTAACAGATCAGCCCGAAGAAGTGCTTGTGAATGTGGTTGGGGCTCTGGGAGAATGCTGCCAGGATTACGAGAACCATGTCATCGTACGGAAGGCCGGTGGCATCCAGCCGCTCGTGAACCTCCTCGTCGGGATCAACCAGGCTCTTCTCGTGAACGTCGCCAGAGCCGTTGGTGCTTGTGCGGTGGAGCCTGAAAGTATGGTGTAAGTGGCCCTGGAGCCGGAGCGTGCCAGCATGGCCACGTTAGGGAAACCTGTGGTGGCTGTCGATGAGTGTCATCCTCAGAATTGATGTGTGTAATTTATGAGAAAAACGTGTTCTTATGCAAATAATCACACGTTTACTAAAACATGACATCTTGAGCCAAAATGTTGCTGTGGCTGAGCTGGGTGTGTGGGAGGATTTACACAATTAGTAATGAGTTTCTCGTGTGGAAACCTTTATGCAGTCAGTGAGTGCTTTTCCTGTTCTCTTCAGAGAACAACTATCTGTCTTTCAGCATCCACGGCATCCTGTGTGGCTCAGGTTAGCCTCCTCCTCCTTTCTTGCTGTTCAGCACATTATTTGGCGTGATAAGAACTGTGAACTGGACCCGAGATTTAGCTCAAGTGTACCGAACCTACCTTGGGATATCCACAGAAAGTCCTAGAAACAGTCTCCAAAGGACACCAAAGACAACTTTTATAGCTTTATCTGTATTTCTTTCTCCTGTCTGTCTGTCTATCTAACTATCTAGGAGGGGTAGATTTATTCTGAGGGGTTGGTCCATGCAGTTGTGCGGGTTTGGAGAGTTCAAAGCCTGATGGGGGTCAGCTGGCCAAGGGGGGACTCCCGAGAGAGCTGCAGTTTAAGTCCAGAGGCAATCAGCTGGCAGAATTCCTTCTGGCTCAAAGAGGATTCATCTTTGTTCTAATGCCTTCCAATGGCCGGAAGAGACCTATTTACACTGGGGAGGGTGAGCTGATCCATTCAGCACCACCACTGTAAGTGTGAAGCTCACCTACAGACACATTCACAGGAACTTCCTGTATCATACTTGACCAAATATCTGGCCGCAGTAGGTTTAATATGATAGGGCTAATACCCCTGTTAACTTGGTACCCATGTGGAGTCTTTAAGGCTTAAGATTAATCTGTAAATAAAGATTGTAACGAGGTCATACTTCCGCCTTATGTGACCCTTATGACTGAAAGTAGTAGTTTCTCAAAGAATTTCTCTTCCTGATATCCCCTGACTTCAGTGTTACTGTATAAAGTTATTAATACTTAGACACAGGATATGAAGTTGCCAGAGTTAGATGATGAAGAGATAAAAGGGGAAAGAAAACAAAGGTCGCATAGAAACGCACATAAAATATATTCATAATAAAACAAGGAAGAAATTTTCGGGACAGTCATCACTTCTGTAACTGGCCAAATAATTCTGTCCAGTATGAGGTCACAGCTGGCATTTGTAAAGTTTCTCCATTACACATTGCACACTCCCTTTGCCCTTAGCTGGCACTTCACTTGTGGTTCTTTACCTGTGAGTGACTCACATCTTTCCTCCTAAGTGGTCTGGGCCATTTCTAGTCTTTCTCGGACTCAGTTCTTATAGTTTTCCATGTACTTCAGCCGTGCTAAGAGATACCACCAAGGTTCTCCTGTGTTCCATGTGTGCCCTTGCTCTAGTAGCAGCCTCTTTTCTCATTGGTGGTCGGTGCCAGTGACCCCAGACATATAGTCACTTCCTTTTCTGCCTGTTGAATGTCAGACCAGAGGAGCCCAGAGTGCACACGTGACGGCTCTCGCTTCCAGCGCAGTGGAATCATTATGATGGCTCATAGTGGAAGAATCTCTCCCTTTGGAAGTAAAATGTTGAGGCCAGGAGATCATAAGGTCACAAAACAGGAAGTGAAAAATTTGCTGATAGATAATAATGATTGTGACCACTCTGATTTCCACCCCCAATTCCTGGGCCCATGCATGCTATTCCCGGATGTTGTTTGCAGTTGGATGGCTCCGCTGGTATGACCTGTAGAATTCCAGAAGTTCACCAGCCTTCCTTCATTTCATCCCATCTCAGGCCCCTTCAGTTCAAGATGGCAGCACATCTGTTGGATTTGGTTTTGGGTCCAAGAGTCATGCCCATAATTATCATATTATTGCCCAGTGAATGTACTGGTCAGCTTGGTGTTACCATAGCCAAATGCCTGATCAAGCCTCTTAGGAAGAAAAAGAGGCTCAATCAGCCCACAGCTTAGGAAGCTGCAAATCAAAATGGCAGAGCACAAGGTCTGCGGTGAGGACCCTGATGGGTGGCACCACCCATGGTGTAGTTAGCAGTGGGGGAGGGAGCTGTGCGTGAAAGAGCAAGTGATTATATTGTAGCCAAGAGCAGAGAAGGTAGGAGGGTCAGGCGTTCTCCTTCTATAGCAACTCAAAGAGTGGGGGGGGGGTTGTCGCATAATCCCAAGAAACTAAGGACCTCCACATAGGCCTCACCTCATAAAAGTTCCATAGCTCCTAGTAGCATCACCCCGTGGGAATGCTATTAGAGTGTGTCCAGACCACAGCATCCAGCCACAACCGCCATGCTCTTGCCAGAGCATATTTTCTTTCTTTTTTTTTCAGTGTGGATAGATTGAAATTTCCCAAATCTTCAAGTTCTGCTTTCTTTTGCTTAACAGTTCCTTCCAAAGTTTATCTCTCTCTGTTTGCATTTTACTGTAAGCAGTCAGGAGAAAGCAAGCTCCATCTTCAACATTTGGTTTAGAGATCTCTTCTGTGAAACATCTAATTTGTCACTCACATTCTACCTTCCACAAAACACTAGGAAACACACCAATCAAGGTTTTTGGATCACTTTTCATCAATAGCTTGTTCCTCAGCCGAATCACTTTTAACATCCATGTTTCTGCTAACAACTTGGACTTTCCTAACAGGCACCTCCAAGTTCTTTTAGCCTCCATGCATTTTCCAGTTCCAAAGCCATGTCCAAGCCATGTCCAGCATCCCATGTTTCAGCACCAAAATGTATTTTGGTTTGATAATGTGTGCATCAAACAGTTTGAAAGCCTAAATACCTTACACAACAGAAATTTATTTTCTCACCATCCTAGGTGCCAGAAATCCAGTACCAAGCAACTAAGAAGCTTGGTTTCTACCAAGATATTTTTCTTTGAATGCAGGTGGCCACCTTTTTTCTCATGTCCCATGATCACCCTTTGTGCACACATGACTGTAGTGTCTTCCAAAGAGTCCTAATCACCAATAATAGTGGATTCAGGTCCATCATAATGGCTCCCTTTTACCTTAATTGCCTCCTCAAATGCCTGTCTCCAAATATATTTGAAAGTAGTAGTAGCTAGATCTTAAATATAAGGATTTGAGGAGGATATAGTTTAGTCCATAAATGGTTCCCAGAGGAAGTAGGACTTAGGTGTCTCCTTAATGAATGGAACCTATTTGAACAGGTAGGAGAGGAGGGAAGCAAGTTAGAGGAATATGTGCATTGGGTCTCTAGTGGTGAGAAGGGAATAAATAAGGGAAGGATTTAAGGAAGAGAATAAGAAACAGTTGGCTGATGAGCTTAAGCAGAAGAGGTATCTGGAAGGCTGTCTTTCTGAAATCTCGGTAGGGTCCCTTTTAACAGCTCTGTGAGCTTTTGGGCTAGTAGGAGTTACGGTGGCCTCCACACCTACCTTACTACCTCTGGACAAGACAAAATAGCCAAGGGCTATCTACCTCTAATCAGTCTCAACACCCGAGACCCCTGCCCAATCTTGGGTTCTCTGACTCCCTTGACTCCATAAAGAAAAAGAAATAAAAGGTAGGATGGCTCAGACCATATCTATTAGGAGCATTTTTCATGCTACCAGGGAAATAATGTTTAAATTTCTATTAACTCTCAGTGAATAATGCCAAGTGTAGTGACAGGGCAGGGTAGAGTTCATACCTCTATTAGGTTTTAGATCTTTGGGTTGTTTATTGTATTCATTTTAATATATGTCCCTTCTGTATCCTTTCCCCCTGACTAACTTACTCATTCTACTTTCTTAGCATGCACAACCAGGCTGTTGGGCTGCTGTGTAGAGACGTAGCCTCCAAAACTCTATGGAGCACCGTCCATGTAGACTACTTCATAGAATGGTTCATCTTGATTATCAGCCTGGTTAGATTGAGAAACACCCAGCAAACTAGTAAAACACCTTCCGGATGTGTCTGTGGTGGTTTCAGAGACCAGGAAGACTTAACTCTATCAGGGATTAATCCACTGGGTGATATTATGGGGAAGGGTTAGAAACAGGAAGTGGGGCCTGGCTGGAGGGTGTGGGCCAAGGAGGCGTGACCGGGTGACTCTGTCTGGTCCCTGCCCCTTCCTCTGGCTTGAGATCTTGATCTCTCTCCTTTTCAGCTGCCATGAGGAGAGCATGTCTCCTCCGCCACACCCCAGCTGTGATGTTTCTGCCTTTTCACAGGCCCAAAAGAAGTGGAGCCAGTTGACCATGGAAACCTCTGAAACCAAGAGCCAAATAAGCCTTTTTATTCTCTAAGTTCTCTCTCTCAGATATTTGCTCACAATGATGAAAACATGATTAATACAATTAGATTCTTTCTATGGCCAAATTTAGGTCCCCACAGAAGTATGGTTTACTGATATTTTACCATTTGATCCTCACAGGGAGTTCACATCCGATACCATGACTTTCTGGTGTTCTTTCCTCCCCGGTCATTTGCTGGTGTTCTTTCCTCAGCTTCTCTTTCTGGCATCTGAAAACAAGAATCATCTTTAATCATGAAGACCATCTTGCTACACACAGTTTGGCATTGACGTGTAGTAGGCGATTATAGTTCAGGCCTTTGTGTATCATGCTAAGTTTGGAATTTGTTTTAAAGTTAATTGAGAGTCACTGAAGGGGTTTAATCATGAATAGAGACAGGAAAGCTTGTTAGGGGGTCATTGCAAGTAGAGGTGAAAGTAGCTGAAAGTGAACTTGTACAATATATTATAATGAGGAACAGATAAATCAACCCATTAAAGAGCTGTGAAGGAAGAGAATGGGTGGGACCAGAAAAGGACTGAACGTGAGTTGTAAAGAAGAGTGAGGGGTCGGAGTGGGGTTTAGTTTTGATAACTTCTAGTTCTGATAACCTTCTAGTTTTGATAACCGAATGACTAACGGACACACTTAGGGATACAGGTGTAGAGGGAGAGCTGAGGAAGGAAGCCTGAACTTCACAGGAAGGGAGACGGACTCAGTTTGTTCATCAGTGTGTGTTCAACACAGAGCCCAGTGCCAGGCTCAGGCTTGGCATATAATAAATGTGGGTTAGATAATGAACAAATGGCAAGCTTCATTACACGTGTGCTGACACACACTCAGAGTGTCTTGTGTGCGTGCATGAAAATGCCACTGAGAAAGCCCTCTGTCCTATGAAATTAATATACAGTAAACGTAAAGTGTATGCTGAACATAAAATGTTTTGTGTATTCGGTAACTGAAATCATGGATGATCAGTGAAAATGTGGGGAAGAGACAGCATAGAGTAAAAGTGAAAGACAAAACCAAATCCTTTTCTTCTTTTTCTACATATTAGTTTTATTAGTACATGTTTGTGACACATAATGAATGTGCTCAGTGTGGAGCATTGATAGCTAGATGCTTTGAATCTTAATCTTTCTTACTCCCCTTTTCCTCCTGCCTCCCGCCATCCCTACACCCCCTTCCCATCTCCATGAACTTCCCTATTTCTAGGCATGTCGTTTCATGTACTTTAGATGATTTGTACTTGGCTTCGCATATAAAAGAAACCATTGATATTTAGCCGACTGCATCTGATTTATTTTGCTTAGCATT